>JAPJBO010000693.1:0-2500 GCA_030068145.1 Diplonema papillatum
CCCAGCGCGTCTACGTTGAGGAGGGAATAAGCCGGAAATCCGTCATGCGCGGTCTCCAACAGTTAACGGATGATCCGTTCGACAAGGTCGTGGCCGGGATTCGAGGACAACGCGAAAAGTCGGAGCGTCCGAGGCGGCAGTACAAGAAGTCGCAGGGAAACGGAAAGGCCGGAGGGAAACATTGACTGGCCGTCCTCCGGCCCCCAAAACTCATGCCATTACGAAGTCCGCCCATCCGGGCGCAGTCAACCAAATTCTTCATGTTCGCCCGCCCCAGGTCGTGGGACCTCACCAGACCCTTCGCGCGAGGAGAGACCTCCCTCGTCCGAAACCGCCCGGTCGTGCAAGAGCTGCGCCTGCATTGGCGTGTTCTTCGACGTTGCTGAGCGGTTGTCCAACGTTGCTGAGACCCTCCAACGTATCTGCGGCGGCCTCTCAGGCGCCAGGGTGGGCGAGCCGTCCACAGACAGCTATAGGCCGCGCCGTCCACAGTCTTCTGACGAGTTGGACACCTGGGCGCACGATCCGTACGGGCGAGGCGCTGGTGACGGTGCCGCAAGCGGAAGCGCGCTTGGCTGCCCTCGCGCAGACGATGTGGGCCGAAACCACTCTCCAGGAGCGCCGTGGCTTGTGGCGCCGGCTCCAGGCCTGGACGTCGGAGCGCGGCCTCCTGATCGATGCGAATGTCGCGTGTGTCTTTCTGGCGGCTACGGGCGTGAGGCCCCAAGGGCTACTCACGTATGCGAAGTCCCTGTCGGCGGTATTTGGGTCGATGGGCCTCGACAACAGTCCCCTGCGTGTGCTCTCTTCGGCACTGCGCAATACGGGCGCGGCAGTTCCCCTGTGCCAAGCTACCCCGGTAAAGAAGCAGACCCTCCTTTCGTGGGCGGAGGGCCAGCCGGCCACGATCAGGCTCGGGGTTTTTCTGTGTTGGAAGGCGGCAGCCCGTTGGGGGGAGGTAGCGTCGCTGTCGTCGCACCAGTTCCTCCTTGTTACGGCGGAGGAAGTCATCGTCGACTGGATGCAGACGCCAAAGGGCCGCCGCCGCAACCCCTTCAGAGCGTCGAGGTTCACTGTCGTGAAGGGGCACCTGACCGCCGAGATTGCGGCCCTCTATCAGGTCTGTGCGCCGTTCCGGCAGCTCTCGGCGATGACGGCAACGACCTTGGACGCTACCTGGGCCCGGACCCCGACGATGAACGGGTTCTCCGCCCACTCGATCAAGAGAGGGGCGATGACGCACCTCTTCGCGCTGATGGCACGCGGGGAACCGATCTCGCCGTACCTCGTCGATCGCCTGGGCAAGCACGAGGAGAAGGGCGGCCCGGGGACGCTATCCGACATGACGATTCGGTACGGCGGTGGCCTCGTCGACATGGCACGCGCCCTGGAGACGGGGAAGGTCACGATCTTTCTGTGACCAGCTTCTTGCGGTCGGATGTCTTCGAGAAGTCGGGCGGGCATTCGATCACCAGACGAGGCGGCTCGACACGGCTCCCTCGGACGAAGGAAGAGAAGGAGGCTCCCCTTCACGCAGCATCCATCGACTGTATGGACGTGGAGAAGTTGAAGAATCGGATGACACCGGCGGCGCGCAAGCGTTTTGACGATACGTGGCGCCTGACGTTTTCACCGGAAACCGGCGACCTTCTACCGTCAATGGGATCGCCTTCCCGACTCGATCCTAGACATGCGCGCGAGCTGTCCAAACACGGTATCGCCAGACGAGCGCCTGGTCCGGGCCCTCTGGTAAACGTGCCCTTCACCGTCATCGAGGAGAAGGACGGGGCGTTGCGCCAGCGATTCATTTTGTGGTCGTTCGATGGGAATCGTGTGGCCGACGCCCAGGGTTACGAAGCGCACGTGCCATTGGGGCATGTGTCCAAGTACCTTACCGCGGTACATGAGGAGTGTGGCACGACGCGGGACTTCAGAACGGGGTTCTACGCAGTGGCCATTCCTCCAGGCGCAACTCGGCTCTTCCGGTTCTGCGACGCGGAGGGCGCATGGTGGGAGTTGACACGTCTCCCCATGGGGCATTCGTGTGCCCCGGAGATAATGCACACTCTTGCCGCCGTTTCGGCCGGGCATCCGGACTACGTGATGCCCGAGTTTGCGGAGCGCTCTGTGGTTGTCGATGTGTGGGTCGACAACATCAGATACGCCGGAACAAAGAAGTCCGTCGTCGAAGCCACTCGACGTTTGGATCGGACCGCCTCCGACTGCGGCCTAACTTGGAAAGAGACGGATTCGCAAACTGCCTCACGGCAGTACGAGTTCATCGGAGTCCGGTGGGATCATGTGTCACACCAGGTGGCGCTGTGCCGCAAGCTCAAGCGGAAGCTGTTGGAAACGCGCTACGTGCTGGGTGCTGCGACCGTTCCGGCGCATGAGTTGGAAACCTTGGGAGGGCGCCTGCTGCACGCATCGGCCATCGCGGGGATTTTCCCCGGGTCCTTCTGGTTTTCGCTGAAGTTTCTCCGACGTGTCACCAACGCGT
>JAPJBO010000693.1:7500-124641 GCA_030068145.1 Diplonema papillatum
TTTCGCACCGACGGACGGAGTACGCCTCCCCTGCGTCCTGCTTTTATCGAGTCCTCGGCCCTGGCCTTGACGGAAGGTCCCAGGGAAGGACAAAAAATGCACGGGTTCCTTCTGCATCGCATCGCCTGCGGCTGTCTTATCACGGTATCCGAGTAGCTAATGCAGTCTATCGTTACAGACTCTGTTTGCATGCTAACCTCGAGCTGTCACAAATGCACCAAGCTCCACCACGGTCGGTTCCGCGGGAGCAGAACTGCCCGCGTCGCTTAGCAGCCCCGTAGTTTGTCCTGCGCACCGGTGATTGTTGCAGCACCGACGGACGGAGTTTGTCTCCCTTGCGTCCTGCTTTTATCGAGTCCTCGGCCTTGGCCTTGACGGAAGGTCCCAGGGAAGGACAAAAATTGCACGGGTTCCTTCTGCATCGCATCGCCTGCGGCTGTCTTATCACGGTACCCGAGTAGCTAGTGCAGACTATCCTCGCAGATTCTGTTTGTATTCTAATCTCAAGCTGTCATACTGCACCGCTCCACCACGGTCTGTTCCGGGTGAAGAGAACTGCCCGCGTGCTTGCGTATCCAGCCCTCTTCGCTGGAACTGGACCGCATTGCCTGCGGCTGTCTTATCACGGTACCTATGCAAGGGGGGCTACCTTAGAGATACTTCTTGCATTCTAATCTCAAGCTGTCACCGAGCTCCAAGCATGCGCCAAGCTGCACCACGGTCTGTTCCGGTTGGAGCAGAACCTGTTTTATCTTTCTGTTTGTGGCAACTCTGTGTCGACTCCGGCAGAGCATTCGTCGCACTCCTCCAGGCAAACCCCCCCCTGTGACAAGCACCGCTTCGGGCCGAATCCACGCAGTGCACCGTTCTGAGTCTTGATTGATCCAGATGGAGTGGACGAAGGAAAAGGGGAATCGCTCCCGCTCTGGGGGCAAGATCGTGGCGGTCAAACAGTAGCATTGCGAAGCCTTTTGAGTCGAAAGTTTCTGCCGGCCACGCTTTGCCACGCAGGATTCAAAGACTGCACCCAGGGGCAGATGCGGCGCGGTGGCGAGCACCCATCGAATCTAAGCCACGTCCTTACCAGTTGCTCTCGTTATACCTTGTTCATAGCCCTCGCACACAACTTCAACCAACAAAGCGAAACGCCCTCGCAAAAAAGTGACAAAACTCCGTCCATTCTAATTTCGAGTAGCAGGCGGCGCCTCTCAGTACCTTCGCGCCTCATTCTTAGCGGTGAGAGCTAGTTATTGTATGAGGATGCTGCCCTGCAGTTTGCCGGTTCGGCTTTATGGTCCGGTCGTGAAGGTTCTCTCCGAGAAAAGAAGAAGCCCGTCGCGGCAAACCGTCGGCGTTTTCACGGGGGCGGCCCTGAGATTACCCCCTCAGGTGACACCACTTTATCTTTAGCCATACTTCAACTCACTTGCGTCCTGAATCCAGCTTAGCGTGAAAATGGTCAGGCACTGCGTTCCACGTAGTTTTGTATCAGCTGTGGTTGTGCGAGTGACGAGCTCTTGTTTCTCCGGCTGCGATGAGCTGCGAACGCCGTGGCGAACCAAACCCACACCGCTATCCTGTCTGCAAGCACTCAGGCTCCGCGCTGGTGGTGACCCGCCTCAATGCCCATGGCTTGCTAGCCCGGACCGAATCAAGGTGCAAAGAGGACACACAACCATTCCTCGTTCTTGCAATCCCGCCCCCTCTGAGGTGGACAGTTCGGGAGGGAAGTGAGGGTCCGCGCTTTTGCCAGTGTCCTCCGAGTTTCCACCTGAGCCTTCTTCTGAGGTGCGAGGCAAAGCATAACCTTGGCAAAGCTGGCTTTGCTTAACCGCGAAAACGAAAGTACCAGAGATTGTTCCGAATTCTCGCTTTCACCCTGCCAACCCTCGTTCTCGCCGTTCCTGCTGAACAGCAAGCCCGAATATGAGACCGCCCATGCAGGAGGCCTTCTTAGCCACCGTCAGGCGACAACCCTTTCGACGCAGTGCCAGTTTTTAGTAGTGGGGGACAAGGACTATGTTTCTTGTCTGGCCTGATCGCCAGGTTCCGAAGATGAGGTTCGCCAGCCGGATGAAGCCAAAGGAAACCGAGGGGGAGGTCCGTTGCGGTCCATGTGCAGGAGGCCTTCTTAGCCACCGTCAGGCGACAACCCTTTAAGGTCGACGCCGTGCCAGTTTTTAGTAGTGGGGGACTACGACTATGTTGCCAAGTATTTTCTTCTCTGGCCTGATCGCCACGTTCCGAAGATGAGTCCCGCCGGATGAAGCCGGGGGAAACCGTGGTGGAGGTCCGTTGCGGTCCACGTGCAGGAGGCCTGCTCACCCACCGTCAGGCGACACACTTTAAGATCGACGCAGTGCCAGTTTTAGTAGTGGGAGACTAGGACTATGTTGCCAACCAGGTTCTTCTCTGGCCTGATCGCCACGTTCCGAAGATGAGTCACGCGAGCCGGACCCTCCCCTGGTGGAGGCCGGTTCCTACGGTTATCTCCTGGTTCGGCTCCACTCGAAAGAGTGGGGTTGGATCAGGAGAAACCCGGATGTGAATTTTGGAAAAAAGCGATGAATCACCCAGAGTCTCTCGATGTTGGCCAATATGAATGGAATGGAATGAATGGTTGAAACATCATATTTAAGGCAAACTCAAAAGACGATTCGCATTGCAAATATCTGTTTTTTCTCTGGCCGCACCCTACCAATCCTTCGGGGGGGGGGAAGGTCCCGCCAGAGATCGAGGGAGAGACTAGCATTTAGAATCGTTGGCGACGGAATCTCCAGGGGAATCTCCCTTGATCGTTGGCCGCACCTTACCAAACCCGCCTCGTTCTCTCTCCACGTTCGTATGCTTCCCTGAGATGTTCGCTTCGGCTTGAGCACTCGGGATGATGACACAGGAGAGGATTGGGGCCGGGGAGGGAGGCTGCTTCCAGAGATCAGGAGGTCCGTTGCGGTCCATGTGCAGAAGGCCTTCTTACCCACCGTCAGGCGACACACTTTAAGGTCGACGCAGTACCAGTTTTTAGTAGTGGGGGACTAGGACTATGTTGCCTAGTAGTTTCTTCTCTGGCCTGGTCGCCACGTTCCGAAGAAGATGAGTCCCGCCAGCTGGGTGAAGCCAAGGGAAACCGAGGTGGAGGTCCGTTGCGGTCCATGTGCAGAAGGCCTTCGTACCCACCGTCAGGCGACACACTTTAAGGTCGACGCAGTGCCAGTTTTTAGTAGTGGGGGACTAGGACTATGTTGCCTAGTAGTTTCTTCTCTGGCCTGATCGCCACGTTCCGAAGATGAGTCACGCCAGCCGGATGAAGCCGGGGGAAACCGAGGTGGAGGTCCGTTGCGGTCCATGTGCAGAAGGCCTTCTTACCCACCGTCAGGCGACACACTTTAAGGTCGACGCAGTACCAGTTTTTAGTAGTGGGGGACTAGGACTATGTTGCCTAGTATTTTCTTCTCTGGCCTGATCGCCAGGTTCCGAAGATGAGTCATGCCAGCCGGATGAAGCCGGGGGAAACCGAGGTGGAGGTCCGTTGCGGTCCATGTGCAGGAGGCCTTCTTAGCCACCGTCAGGCGACACACTTTAAGGTCGACGCAGTGCCAGTTTTTAGTAGTGGGGGACTAGGAGTATGTTGCCTAGTAGTTTCTTCTCTGGCCTGATCGCCACGTTCCGAAGATGAGTCACGCCAGCCGGATGAAGCCGGGGGAAACCGAGGTGGAGGTCCGTTGCGGTCCATGTGCAGAAGGCCTTCGTACCCACCGTCAGGCGACACACTTTAAGGTCGACGCAGTGCCAGTTTTTAGTAGTGGGGGACTAGGACTATGTTGCCTAGTATTTTCTTCTCTGGCCTGATCGCCAGGTTCCGAAGATGAGTCATGCCAGCCGGATGAAGCCGGGGGAAACCGAGGTGGAGGTCCGTTGCGGTCCATGTGCAGAAGGCCTTCGTACCCACCGTCAGGCGACACACTTTAAGATCGACGCAGTGCCAGTTTTTAGTAGTGGGAGACTAGGACTATGTTGCCAACCAGGTTCTTCTCTGGCCTGATCGCCACGTTCCGAAGATGAATCACGCCAGCCGGACGAACCCTGGCGAAGGTCCGCTGCGTTGTTGACGTGCAAATCGCTCGTCAAAGCTGGGAGGCAGCTCTGGGATGGTGGATGAGGACGCTGGCCGAGGACGAGCGGTGCTTTCGGAAGACCGTGCCGCTGCAACTGGTGCGGCCTGGCGAGGGGACCAGGTACGTGCTCCTCACGGATGCATGTCTCTTCGGCCTGGATGCGGTTATCGCCACGATAAGAGAGGGGGAGGCGGCAGCGGTAGAGTACTTCGCGTACCCGGTTCCCCAGGAAGGTGCCGGCATGACGATCCACCACCTCGAGTTCGTGGCCGTGACCGTGGCCTTCAGGCTGTGGTTCGGGGACGAGGAAGACTTCGCGGTCTCGGTGTGGGTGGACAACGATGTCGTCCTGGGCAGCCTCATACAGGGGCGAAGGAGCTAAGAGCGCCGGTCCACTTGTTCTGGGAGCCAGGTCCAGGGGCAAAGTGTGGTTCGACAGGGTCCCCGGGGTGGACAACATCGCGGACCTGCCCAGCAGGCTCCACCACGCTTGGGCGGGGGTCCCAATCCGGGGTATCCTGCCGACGAGGAGGTACGTCGACCAGCGCGTAGTGGACGCGGCGATAGCGGAAGTGCTCTGAGGCCGACCGCAGGCTAAGTTCCGGCGGCGCTTCCGCGTCCCGGGCGGCGAGAGGAAGAGGCAGTGGGCGAGTCTAGCTCCCGTTCTGTGCTTCCCCCCCTCAGCCCACCGTCGCGCGCCGCGCCAAGGTCCATTGGGATAAGCGCCATTGGGACAGTCCAATGGACACGTGAGGTGAATGGCACGATCGGCCAGCAAACGCAAGCTTGCGCGCCGCCAACTGTACTCCGTGTGTTAGACTAACGGCCACGGTTGCGCACCTGCCGCCCCCGTCACAGAGCCCGTCCCGTCTTCGCCGTCGGCTCTGTCCCACAGATTTAGCAGGCCAGCTAAGGATCGTAACCACCGAAACTGTTTGGGCGAATGCAGCATTAAATGTACGTTAAATTCAGCGGGACGAGTCGGAAACGACGGCACCGAGAGACCCCTCGATGGAGCGTAATTCAACACGTCTTTGAGTGAGGAAAATATGAGACTTTTAAGGGCTAGCGCCATATTTCTGCATACCGGTATCAATGACGGCGGCCTCGAATCCATTTGGCGAAGTCGCTTCCTCGACCTTTACACACTGAACCACAGGTTTCACCTTTCCCCTCTCTACATTCGAACCTTTCGAAAAAAAGAAAAAGAAAGCAGCACCAATGGCAACCGCAGCAGAGAGCTTGCAAATGACGCTGCTGCGGTCGTGGGAGGCGACGAAGAGCCTGGCGAGGCAGGCGTCCGAGGAGGTGCAGAGCTTGCTGGCGGATGCGAAGCAGCCGGCAGCGGTCGACCCGGAGTGCCTGGGCACGACCGAGAGCGGCACCGCCTCCGAGAACGACATGGCCTGCTCGGAGATCATGGGCAAGACGGCACAGAACACGTGGGAGGCCACGAAGGACACCGCCCAGAAGCTGCAAGGCGCAGCCCTCGACACGTGGGGCGCCGCCGTCAGCACCGTGAGCCGCGCCTCGCAAGGCGTCCAGGATGCGGGGCTGATCACGTGGCAGGCCGCGAAGGGCGGCGCCCACAGCGCTCCGGACCCGCTGTCCCCTGGCGACACGTGGGGAGCACCCCCCGCTGCGGCCCACCACCACCACCACCACGGGCTGCAGCCCGACGGCGGCGACGCCGCCTGCTCGCTGAGCATGCCGCCGTCCGCCGAAGCGCGCTGCACTCAACGTGGGGTGCCGCAGCCCGGCCCAGGTGCTTCGCTCCGCCTCTCCGAAAATTGATGCAAATGGAAAAGTCAAGCATTGCTTCTCGATTGCACGGGACTGGCCCATGCGGGAGACGGACGTGCGAAGGTTCTCCTTAAAAACGAGGCAGAAACAATGGCTAGATGGCGCTGCTGCGGTCGTGGGTGTTGTGACGAAGAGCTCGACAAGGCAGGCATCCGAGGAGGTCCAGAGCATATCACAAAGCCCACTGGGATTGTCGGAAACATAAGAGAGCTCTACCAACTCTATAAAGCAGCTGCTGGCGGGTGGTCGATCCGGAGTGCCTAGGCAGGATCGAGAGCGGCACGGCTTCCGAGAATGACATGGCCTGCTCGGAGGCCATCGGCAGGACGGCGCAGATCACATGGGAGGCCACGAAGGGAAGCCCCTCGCCCGCTGTCCCCTGGCGACACGTGGAGAGCACCCCCCGCTGCGGCCCACCACCAGGGCTGCAGCCCGACGGCGGCGACGCCGCCTGCTCGCTGAGCATGCCGCCGTCCGCCGAAGCGCGCTAGCGGGACGAGGCTGCCAAGCGATCGTGGCAGGCCACGAACAACTCTACGCTCGATCGCGAAATGGAATGCCTGACTTCTTCCCCATCGTCGACCCGGAAACAGCCAAAACGGCTCGGAAAGTCCGCACCGCGAAAGCGAGCGGGAACAGAACCTGACTCGGAAATGGCCAGTTTGACCTCATCCTCATCATCGTTGACTCTCCCGACGGACGACGTCATAAAGTAACACTAGCCCGGGAACAGAGCTCGCCTGCCTTGATGGCACTTGCACTTTACAGAACTCAATATCCGGCGCACTCAACGTGGGGTGCCGCAGCCCGGCGGCAGCGCAGGTGCTGCGCCTCTCCGAAAATTGAGCAAGCGCAAAACTCAAGCATTGCTTCTCGATTGCACGGGACTCGTCCACGCGGGGGAAACGGCACGTGAACGTTTCTCCTCGAAAAATTGGTGGACTAAGTTAAGTAGTGCAGATGCCTTGCACGAACCTCAGCGACTTATGCTTCGCCTCCGTTCTGCGAAAAGCGGTGCCAAGGTTGCTGTCGCCCACACGAAACACAGGAAAATCTGGGTTTGTGCCGAGTGCAAGCGTTCAACGAAAAACGACCCATTCATTTTTGCTTTTGTATTATACACTCGACCGACTTGTTGCACAAGTGGCGAACACAGCCCCCACGAAACCGAGCTATTTTTGAGCTCAGTGCCGGGCGTTCAACGAAAACGACCCACTTTGTAGTTGTATCGATTCTCTCCCTCTACCCTCCGTCGAAGCAAGCACCGCGCGGCCTCACCGATTGTTTTCTTGCGTTAGCATACATTATGGGTACTGAAGATACGACCCACCGAGACTTCAAACCACCGACGTTCAAAGCCCTCGCATCAAGACCTGTGCTCTATGAACGGTGGTAATGGTGCCTTGCAAGCAATCTCTTCATCGGGATGAAAGCGCTTACGCGTACACCATAGCATACGGGTCGACCACCGATGTTACTGTGAACAAACCAGCGTGCCCAAAGCAGGCGTCCGCCGTGAATGATAAAGCATGGATCAGTTAGACTTTGGCCGATCCCTGTCGGCATCGAGACCCTTTCCCCCCTTCGTATTTTTAACGGTAACTAGGCCGGTCATCCCCTCCTGATAGACTGTGATAGACAGAAGAATGCAGCTCCACCGGCAATTCTATGCAGCCCCAGGGGATAGGGATGTACCTGATAGACCGTGGTGGACCTCGATTCGCTTCAATGAACAGCGGCAGGCAATCCGATGCAGTTCCAGGAGATAGGGATGGACCGGCTGAGTAACACATGTCGGCAAGACGAATCCCAACCCTTCAACCATTTTACCCTTTCGGGTGTGCCAGCGCTAGCAGACACTGGCATGACACTAGCATGGCGCTAGCAGGGCATGTTCCGGGTGCAGGCGCAACTGCGTCCCGTCAGAGATGGGGGTCGGACTCGATGCCGGCATCCCCGCTACGCCTGCAGTGTCAAGTTATGAAAACGGTCGAGTTACGACTTAATGGCTGCGGGCATATGACTCGTCACTGGGCTTTCGAGACGGACATTCATTGCTCTCTACAGGGCTTCACTGATCGTCCTGCCGTCCCCTCCTGAACTCTATCTTTGGGTTTGGGGGCCATTTTGGGTACTGCCAGGGTGGTACACGAGTTCCGGGACCGATTGCGGACACCAAGATTCCATGTTCAGCTGCAGATGTGCCTTTGCATCAGTATCTACACCACGTGCCTTCTCGAACCCATGCCCAGAAAGAGATTAGGCCTGCAGCTGCCCGAAGTTCCTCGTTGGCCAGAGCCAAATGTTTTTAGGCGCGTGTGCTGCCAGGTCCAGTAGAAGTGGAGAACGGTGAGAAAAGGTGAACAAGCTCAGCATCGACCTACCCGACGACGGGCCCCAAGCCAAGCCTGACCCCAGTCGTATCCTACCGTATACTGGCAGACCGTGCACCCGGAGGCTGCAGGACCACCACTGGTGCAGTCACACAGGTGACTACCTGGGACACCCCATCCGGGTGTCCCAGGTTTTACCCGGTCTGTCATTTACCCGTTCCAGCTTTAGTCCAGGTTAGGTTCAACATTATTCCAATTACGGGAATAGTTGAGTTGCAGCTCTTGAGACAAAGATAGATGGAAAAAAGAAGGTGTTTTTAGTCTTCGCTTTTTCTCACGAACGGGGGGGTCGGTCCTGCTTCTGGCTTTGTATGTTCTCCCGACTCCCCAATTCGTGGTGAGCACAAACTCAAGAGGTCAAGTCAACTATTCCCTGCAGTATTGGCATACTTTCAATAACAAAATACCTTTCTTGTATCTGTCGTGTCAAGCTGCGGCACAACTACCGGTATTCTCTTTTTCTTTTTACACAAGCGCCAGCTTGGAAGGAAATGCTCGACGATGCTGATCCCAAGTGCTGTAACTACCGAGCCACGTGTTGAACGGACGTGAGGTCATGCGGGTTTACCCCCTACACGACAAATCACCCAAACACAACAGGTCAACGTCCTGAGCGAAAAACCGACACACGGTGGTGTAAGCGAAGAACACATCAGATTGCGTTTTATTGATTTTGCCCCTCTACCTCTACATTTCCCCCCTTCCATTCGGAGTCAAAGCAGCTACGTCGAGTATTTTCGGGGGGTGATTTGGCCTTGTTTTCGCATTCTGCAGCCATTATTTCAGCCTAAACGAGCGTCTGACCACTTTTTCCGCCGTTTCGGAGCATTTTATGAGCACCTGAGTGGTAGGTTTCGAGTTTTGGATTTCTGGTGACGCCCCCCTGGGGTTTCTGATGTTTTCCTTAAGGAATTGAAAACCCGGATAGTGCCGGTTTCGATTCCACCCAACCTCTCTTGCTCACCATCGCCACTCCCCTGTCAGGATCGCAGGGCCCAGCTACGTGTTAGCAGCTCCTTACTGAGCACCGCTCCATTTTTTCCCGTAGACAACTGGTGACCCCATGCCTGACCCCTCCGCCTCACCACAACCAGCGCGAACGAGTGCCAATATGAGCGCATCCTGCTTTGAAAGAATAGCACTCTTGAAAGAGATGTCGTCGCCAGCTTTGGCACCGCAATCTATTCACGTTCTTCCGGAAGATTCCATCGGCTTAGGTGACGCAGCGAAGGCAGAAAGTACCGCAATTGGATTAATGTTGAACCGGGTAAAACCTCCCTAAAATGGGGCTGAGTGTCCCAGGGTGTACCTGGTTCGGCATTTTTTCCCGGAGTTTGCGACTCTGCGTACTTTGCAGAATACCAAGACCCTGGTGCTTGCCCGCGCCTTCGGGTGTTCAATACTCAGCTCATGCCGCTGTCATAGAAGGCTGCCCGCTGTCATAGAAGGCTGCAGGAACACCACTGGTGCAGTCACGCAGCACCAGGGACACCTCCCGTGTCCCAGGTTTTTAGTCCAGCTCAACATTATTCCAATTACGGTTACAAGTATGGTCTTGTGAGTTTGGGCGAGTCACTGCGCCCAACATGAGACAGGCAGCACTGTCTTTCTGTTCACCGCGTTTATATTTGACTGATCGCACAATTGCGCAGAAGGAACGTTTCCGGCCACGGCGAAACACCGGACACCGCGAGAGTACGAGAAAGTAGAACAGGAAAACTAGAGTTTTCGTTGACTGCACTACCCTGCACCCAATCCTGGACGTGGTTTCAGGTGGAAAATTGGCAAATGATCATGATCAGAAGGTACAACTTGGGCGGTTCAGTTTCCTCACACATTGCATGTGGCTAATAATTAGAGCTCGTCACTCGCACAACCGTGGCGGATACAAAACTGTTGATGATGATGATGGGAAGAGAGAGCTGTTTTCGTTGAAGGCAGTGCCTGATTGTTTTTACGTAAAGCTGGATTCAGGACGCAAGTGAAAGCGCCACGGTTTGCGGCGACGAGCTCCTCATCATAGTAAAAGTTTAAACGACGAGCCATCGGAAAACGTGTGCCGATTCATGGCAACGAAAACCCCGCGAAACCCGGCAAGTTCCCGGGAGACACCAATCTGTACGTCCATTCGGATCGTCGGAAACACAAAAAAGATCAGCAAGAGAAAACAAGACGCAACGCAAGAAACAGTCTAAAAAAAAAAAAAATAAACACTTGCGGGCTTATCTGACACGTGTCGTCGGCGGAGCGCAAGAAACAAAACAAAAACGCTAAAAAGTGCAACCCAACACAAACGTGCCCACAGCGAAGAACACGATCCCGTTTTCTTTCTACCTCGTCATCACCGCTTTTCGTTTAGGTCCGTTTTTTTTTTGTTTGTCCCCGATCGCTGGTTACCTCGTTGATCGAGTGCAAGCGCCGGCTCCGGAAATGTTCCACTCTTCGCTCGAGAACGGGCATCTAACCTCTCTCTCTCTCTCTCTCTCGTTCTCCCTCGCCCGGCCGACATCGATGGCTTCCACCCCTATCCTGGCCTGACGATCCTGGCTCCCCATTGGCACCCAGAGAGGGGCGACACCATGCTCGCACATCTTGCAGTGGCTTGTGATCCTGTTGAGGTCCTTGTTGTATCCTTGTGTGTTGTTTGTCGTGTGTGCGTTTTGTGTGTGTGTGTGTGTGTGTGTGTGTGTGTGTGTGTGTGTGTGTGTGTGTGTGTGTGTGTGTGTGTGTGTGTGTGTGTGTGTGTGTGTGTGTGTGTGTGTGTGTGTGTGTGTGTGTGTGTGTGTGTGTGTGTGTGTGTGTGTGTGTGTGTGTGTGTGTGTGTGTGTGTGTGTGTGTATGGTCTTGTTGAGGTCCTTATTGTGCCGTTGTTGTGTCCTTTTCAGGTGTTGGAGTCGGCAACGTCTTCACCGTCATGAACGGAATCCTGCGGGGCTGCCCAATTTCGGTGATACTTATCAACGCCCTCCTATCCATTCTCTCCAAAGCCTTGGTTAGTCGAGCTAGGGTGTGTCCCAAGTCGTTGCCGACGGTCTGTATCTGCTCACGTCTCTTGCGAAGCTGCTGCAGGATGGGATCCGAATAACTGACAGGTGTTTGGCAGCCTTGTGCCCCTTTGAGGTCTTTTTGGAAGCGCGAGCAATGGCGAAAAGAAGTTGTAATCGTATTGTGGTTAAAGACAAACCAGTGGTGTCACCTGAGGGGGATATTCTCAGGGCTGCCCACATGATAGAGCTGCCAACGCTGGAACTTTAAAGTACGTGGACCGCATGGATCAAGCATGCGCCTTGAAGCAACTATCAACTACTGTGTAGAAAGAGTAGTGTTGCCACTCTTTCTGTTATGGTTCCTCGTAGCTCGCCGGGAAAGGTACTCCAGTGAAACTGGGTATGTTACCGTTTCAGGGTTCCTTCGCAGAAAGAATCCTTTGCAGCAACCACGCTTCGCGGCCGGCCGCCGTGCCTTGGGCAACGTCAGTCGGTCCCCCCCCTGCACCGTATGCAGGCTGCTATCGAACCTTGTGCCATTTACTCTGCATTGCTCCGTGCTGTGCGACCTTCCCTCCTCCCCCTGCCTCCTCCTTCCCACCTTTGTTCACCTCGAGAGTTTCTTTTACCACACGCGACAAGGAAGCACAAAATAAAAAGAGGAACAAAAGACAGGAGCGACAACGCAGCGCGAACTGGTGTTCTTTCTCCGCTCTCCCTTTGCTTTTCTTGCACGGCCACGGGAACAACGACATGGACTGCCAGCGAGAGACGACATAAGCTGCGGTGGTCGGCGCATGCTCGAACGAGCGGGTGTAAGCGAAACGACAATTTGACTCTTGGTTCCAAGCGATCTTTTTCCTAGAGAAAAAGCGAACTATAACTTTTCTCAACCCCCCGCCATACCCAAGCCTCTACGGTCAACCGGAGACTTTAAAATACCGACCTTCTAATCCACAAATAACGCTATAACTCTAGAAACCAAAACGGTCCAACCCATCTGCCTATGACTCAGTGGACCGAAACAGTGCACAACTAGTGCGGTGTTGAACACAAAAACCATTCGAAGCACATTATTGCAAGCCCACCACAAGCATACCCTAAGCTGAACTTGTGTGTGTGCGAAGGACCTGTTTTGTATCTTTACATGGCAGGTTCCAACGCTGCCAACTTTCTTTTTTGTACTGACATGTCCAGCGTGGTATGTTGTTCAGGGGACTTTAAAATACCGGTTTATCGGTTTGACAAACCGAATAAACCGGTTTGAGTTTTTGAGGGGAAAAAAAAAAATCTTATAGACCGATTTCAAAGTTTTACCACCTTCACTGTGTAGTAGTACTATAGTAGTAATGAACGTACCTGCCTGTAATAGCGTACAAATAAGCCCTCAAAAAACAGCTTAACCTAAAAAGGGGGAAAAACGGGGAGTGGGGGGGAGTGGGGGGCTCATCATGAAGCTGGTGTTTCTTTACGTCTCCGCCTTTTTGTCATTTCTTATTGCAACCTTTTGTTCTGAAAGAAAAATGTGCTTTTCTGACCAACACAGTGCTTCTTTTTGCTTCCTTCATGTGGATCATGGAAACCGAGAGTGCCTAGAGTGCGGAAAACTCCACACAGAGTGCAGAAAGTAGCCCGCTCGTGATGCAGCACCGCATGCAAGTGTGATACACCGACCTACATAACCAAACCGGTTTTTTGGCTCAAACCGGGTTTTTGGCTCGGACCCCAAACTTTTAAAGTCCCCTGATGTTGTTCCAAAAAAAAAAAAAAAAAAAAAAAAAAAAAAAGCTGGACCGCTGCCATCATGAATTACCTGCGTTGAGAGGGAGGGACAGGCGGAGGGAGGGATTTTTCTTTTCCTTTCGTTTCCAGTTGGTTTCGGCATGATAAAAAAAAAGGACCGGTTAGGACGCTAAGAGTGAGGGAGGACGCATATCAATAAAATGAAAATGACAAAGAGAGCGAAATAGGAAATAAAGAGCCGAAGGGCGATCATCACCTTGGACCCAAGCAAACACTGGACGGGGGAGACCCTGCCTGAAGGAATCAACCACCCCCGGGTGGGCTAGTCTGACACAAGTTGTCAACAGGAAAAAAAAAAAAAAAAAAAACCAACAAGTAGGTCGAAAGGCACCCATCTGCACGCCCCCCACACGGGATTCGTCGGAAACACACACAAATAACTCTGCTAACAACGAATAACGCTAACAAAATGGACCGATTGGAAGTTCTCACGAGCCACCTGCCGGCCGGGGCGACTCGCACACGTTGTGTGTCGGCAGCCCCGCCGCAGCAGCGGCAGATGCTGTCCGGGATCAGGGTCGTCGAGCTTGCGACCGTCATCGCAGGCCCTGCCTGCGCGGCGGTGATGGCCGACTTCGGCGCCGACGTCGTCAAAGTGGAGCGCCCGGGTGGCGACTCGTGGCGGGGAGACCGTGCAACCAAGACGCCAGACGACCCATGGGGGGGGCCCCACTTCGCCCAGAACAACCGCGGCAAGCGCTCCGTGGTGCTCGACCTCAAGCAGCCCGGCCACCTCCAAGCGCTCAGGCGGCTCATCCGGACGGCCGACGTCTTCGTGACGAACGTGCGGTGTGCATTGCCATCCTTTTCGGCGCGGGGCGAGAGGGATCCCCAAGCGAAAAATACCGCACCTATTTAAGCCTCAAAACAAGCTTCTCTTTTCGGAAAAAGAGTTGGACACGACTTCATCCACATTCCACAGATATCCCGCCCTGAAGCGCATGGGCCTTGACTACGAGAGTCTGGAGGCGGCGTCACTACTCCCCCATACCCCAGCCTCAATGGTCAACCGGATGCTCTAATACATTGAACCTATTTTCATTGGTCACCTTGAAGTCTCAAACATGAACTTTTATGGAACAGTGGACACGACTTCATCCACATTCCACAAGTATCCCGCGCTCATTACACCATGCCCCTCAATGGTCACCGGAGGCTCTAATAGATTGAACCTATTTTCATTGGTCACCTTTAAATCTCAAGCACGAACTTTTAAGGAGAAGTGGACACGACTTCATCCACATTCCACAAGTAGCCCGCGCTCACTACTCCATACGCCTCAATGACCACCGGAGGCTCTAATATCCAGCATCGAGTTCTGTAAAGTGCAAGTGCCATCAAGGCAAGCGAGCATCTAATATGCAGCACCTACAAAACCTTTAGAAGAACCCATTTTTGGAACAAAAACTGGACACGATTCCATCCGCATTCCACAGATATCCCGCCCTGAAGCGCATGGGCCTTGACTACGAGAGTCTGAAGGCGGAGCACCCGCGGCTGATCTTCGCGATTCTGACGGCGTGGGGCCTGCAGGGGGAGCGCAGCGGGGATCCCGGCTACGACGTCGGCGCCTTCTGGGCCGCGTCGGGGCTGCAGGACTTCACGAAGCCCACCAACGACGGCCACGTGGGCCAGTTTCCCCCCGGCATCGGCGACCACATGACGTCGCTGCAGCTGCTTTCGGGCGTGGCCCTCGCCTTGTGGCACAGAGACAAGACCGGCTGCGGCAAGATGGTCGAAGCCTCGCTGCTGCGGTCTGGCATCTGGGGCATGGCCTACCCGCTGCTCAACACCGCATTGAACCCGGGGGGCAAGTTCATCAGGGAGCCGCGTACACAGCACTACCGACCGACGTTTAACGTCTACAAGTGTAGTGACGACACCTGGCTGCAACTTCTGGGCCTTGACCTGGGTAGGTTCGATGCCAAGATTTGCGCGGCGCTCGGCATTTCGCCGGAGGATATCGCGGGGAAGCCGGGGCCTGCCGTCATCGCCCTTTTCGACGCGAAGTTCGGCACGAAGCCGTCGACCTACTGGGAGCCGCGGCTCAAGGAAAACGGCGTGTGGTACCAGCGTGCGGTGGGGCTCGGCGAGGTGCTGGCAGACCCGCAGGCGCACGCCGTCGGAGCGTACGCGAAGGTGGAGGGCGTGTCGTTCCCTCTGATAGCGTGCCCCGTGCAGATCAGCGGCGAGAGCCACATGCCGACGCTGCGGCCGCCGGTCTGCGGAGAGCACACCGTCGAGGTGCTCGCGTCCCTGGGCTACTCCAAGGACGCAGCCGACGGCATCCACACCGCAACGAAGAAGTGGCAGCGCGGCGCCGGCAGCGACTAAAGCAGGTTGACAGGTCGATGTCGTTAATAGTTCCGTCAACGAGCGATGAAATGAGAGATCTCGATTCTTGCTTACGTGCAGGGGGGGCGTCTTTTGGCATCGGTGGCTTGCCGCTTACCCAAGAGGCGCACTACTTAAGGGGACTGCGCGCGACTTATAACGTGCGGAAGAGCGAGAGCAACCAATAGCAGGTCTGCGTTGCTCGTACATGTCCTCGGCCACACGCGCGCTACGTGTAAAGAACTTTGAAGAGGGTTGAAAGTTGGGAGCCCCGGCTCAAAGAAAACGGCGTTGGTACCAGAACGCCGTGCTGGCGGACCCGCAGGCACACGCGGGTGGGCGAAGGTGGAGGGCGTGTTGTTCCCTCTGATAGCCTGCCCCGTGCAGATCAGCGGCGCGAGCCACATGCCGACGCTGCGGCCGCCGGTCTGCGGAGAGCACACCGTCGAGGTGCTCGCATCCCTGGACTGCTCCAAGGACGCAGCCGACACCGTCCACACCGCAACGAAGAAGTGGCAGCGCGGCGCCGGCAGCGACTAGTGCAGCGGTTGACAGGTCGATTCCGCGAACGAACGGGATCTCGACCCTTGCATACGTGGGGCACGTCGTTTGACATCGGCGGCTTGCTGATTACCTGAGGCGCGCACCGCTTCTTAACGTGGGCCATGGCGGTGGGCCACGCCCATGGTGTGTCACGTGGGCCTCGACTGTGTGGCACTGCACCGGCCACACTCTGTTTCGTAAGGGATTGCATTAGTACCATCGTCTCTCGGGACTACTGACAGGCCTTCTACTACCCTGTGCAGCGCACTGTGCCCTCTGTTGATTACTCTGACCGCGCCGCGGACTCTGAGTGTGTCACATTATAGCATGCTGATGAGTCGTGGGTACAGCGAGTCACAACAACTGGAGTCAGGGCAGCGTCACGATGATGTCATCATCAGCGACACAAAGTACCGCGCTGTGTGTCACTCGACATTCTATTTTGCGCAACGCGTCACAGCTGGGTTGAAACCTGAAGACACATCGGGAAAGCCAAGCAAGCAGCAACCCGTTGCTGTTGGCTTGAATTTTCTTGCTCCCTTGGGTATGCGAACACGTAGAGACTTAGGTGCCTAATGCGAGACCGAACAAGTGAAATGACGAAACATGCTACACCTGCAGGTAATTTGTCAGTTTGTCTAACCGGACCTGTAGACCAACCGAATAATCTTCATCTTTTTTCCCTGCAGTACCTACCGGGCTCTATCTTTGTTGCATGGGTGGGATTCAATGGATTGTGAAGACCAATTGTATCACACAAGCTGTCAAAACAGCCCTTCTTTGCGACAGCCAGGACTTGCTTTCGATGAGAGCAAGTTGCTGGTGCCCGAAGCCGTTGACATCGGTTATCCTAAGCAGGAATAACCCGCACAATCAAAACGAACCTGTAGCCAGTATAAAGAGCGTTCCTTGTGGCGTGCGACCTTGTATGCGTCGCCCAGGCAGGCCCTCTGGTTCGCATTGGTCGCACGAGCACCTTCGCTTCCCCCTCTTTCCTCTTTCCCAACGGTCGCACCGAGTCTCGCACTCAGTTTTCGAGTAGCCGCCCTTCAACTCTTTTCACGCGCGAAGAAGATCTGCTACCACGACCCCTGCTGAAAGACTGCTGACAGACGTCCTGTGATAGCCTACAATATTATTAGGTTAGAATGCAGGGTATCGATGGCCTGCATTCGTCACGAGGTGACTACCTCTTCGCTCGGACCGTGTCGTTCTGCAAGCGCGTGCACTCATTCGAAGCTCCTGATAGACTCTGATAAACTGTCCTAACCTATGATAGCTGTGCTAGCCGGACTGATACACTGCGGTAGACAGCAGCAGGCAATTCGATGCACTTTCAGGAAGTAGGAATGGACTGGCTCGCTGGCCAGCTGTTCTTTTACACAGCATGCAGAGCAAAAGGAGAGGCATCCGCCAAAGTCACGGGGAAATGTGAATGGAAAAGAACATGCAGATCCACAACAAACGAGGGCTGTCAGAGACGGACCGAAGGGATTCGAAGAGGGGAGTACAAAAAGTGAGCAAACAGCCTGTGTTGTCAGCGCATTCTTCCCCCCGCCCCCCCTGCCCATCCCATCCCAGGAATCGCTCTAGTCAGGAAGACAACCACACTGGCTCCACAGTCGGGCTGACAGCCACTCTGTGGCCAATAGGCAGGACTACAGCCCCTCTGGGTCTGTGGTTATACAGTTAGGACGACATCCACGACTGCATCCATACTGGCTCTATAGTTAGGACGACAGCCATCCTCGTCCAGCTGCGGGACATGGCTGTCGTGATCACCGGCTGCACGCGGGGCCTGGGAGCGGTGCTGAGCCAGGAGCTGCTGCTGCGGGGCTGGCCCGTGATCCTGACCGGGCGAGGCGCCGACGCCGAAGCGAAGTGCGCCGCGATCGTCGAAGATGCGCAGCTCGAGCTTGCCCGGCGGCAGAGCATCTTCGAAAGGGACACGGGGCTCGACTTCGTCGACGCCGACGCGTTGCCCGCCGACCTGCAGCACACCTTCATCGAGCTGGACGTCACCTCCGCTGACTCGATCCGCAGCTTCGTCGACGAAGTGCGGCAGGTCACCACGGACCTGATCCTGGTCAACAACGCGGCAATTTCCGCCCCCGGCTGGACTCAAGATGCGGTCAACACGTGCCTGGACACCAATGTCTACGGGGTTGTGCACTTAACGGAGCAGCTAGGCCGCTACATGGACCGGAACAGCAAAGTCTGGCACGTCCTTTGCAGGCAGGCGACGCCGCGGCCCGGCGGCGCGCTGCCGCGGGAGATGTGCAAGGAGCTCCGGTCCCTCGGCATGGAGCCGAGCTTCAGCCGGTACTGGAAGAGGCTGCGGGCGATGGCCTCCGCGATCGACGAGCAGGACAAGGGGATGGCCGCGCAGGAAAACGCTGCGTATCTTTACTCGAAGGCGGTGCTGTACACGTACGCCATGCAAAGCTCGCGGGAGTTCGAAAAGCGCGGGGTGTATGTAAATGGGCTGTGCCCTGGCCACATGGACACCGGTTTGGCGTCTTTTCCGACCGACCGCAACCCATTCGACGCCTGCCGCGCGTTCCACAGCGCCTTCGACAGCGAGAACATCGACAACCCGTTCTACAAGCAGTGGCTGGTCAGCAACAAGCAGCTGCCGAGCGCGCGGCTGTTCACCAGCAGCAGCCTGTTTTCGTTGGCGGACTCCATCGACCCGGACAAGCCGGTCGGAGAGGGCAAGGCAGACCCATCGCGCAGCAAGTACTCCCGCGGCGTCTACATTGCAGGCATGGCAGGGGAGCCCGACTGGAGGCCCGCCGTCCTCGCTGAGAAGAAGAAGAAGGCCGATGCCGGGAAAGGGTTGCTGGCGAAGTACTTCCCGTCGTTCTTCTGAGAAGCACACACGCGGGACGTCCTTCAATACTGCGAATGTCCCCAGACTGTGACAGCCGTGCATGGCTCGGCCGTTCAATTGTGAGACAAGTCAAACAGAGACTTCAAAAAACCCGACCGCTTACTACAAGAAACAGTCTAGAAGTGGTGACACTTCAAAAAAAACTTCCCAGCGGGCGGCTGTTAACCAGCAGCAGCCTGTTTTCGTTGGCGGACTCCATCGACCCGGACAAGCCGGTCGGAAAGGGCAAGGCAGACCCATCGCGCAGCAAGTACTCCCGCGGCGTGTACATTGCAGGCATGACAGGAGCCCGACTGGAGGCCCGCCATCCTCGCTGAGAAGAAGAAGAAGGCCGATGCCGGGAAAGGGTTGCTGGCGAAGTACTTCCCGTCGTTCTTCAGAGAAGCACACACGCGGGACGTCCTTCATTACTGCGAATGTCCCCAGACTGCGACAGCAGTGCATGGCTCGGCCGTTCGATTGTGAGACAAGTCAAACAGAGACTTCAAAAAACCCGACCGCTTACTACAAGAAACAGTCTAGAACTACAAGAAACAGTCTAGAAGTGGTGGAACTTCAAAAAGAACGTCAGCGTCACCGGCAGCAGCCTGTTTTCCTTGGCGGACTCCATCGACCCGGACAACGGTCGGGCGACGGCAAAGCATACCCATCCCGCAGCACGATCTGCTCGTTTTCGCCTCGCGGAGTTATATTTGGCACTTTTGACTTGTGTCTGCGCTGGTATTGGTTGTCCACTCTGCGTACAGCGAGATAGTAGTGTTACATGACAACACCACCCGTTGGTGGGGCCACCGATGATGCTGACGAGGTCAAGCTGGTATTCCCAGGTCAAGTACCTCATCCTCGTCAGCCTTGACTCCTCCGACGACTCCGACGACGGTATCATAACATACATGTCTCTTCATACCATCTTCCGTTACTAGCTTTCAATGTTGAGTGTCTGAACCGTGGTGATGCCACTGTATGCAGTAGAGTTTGCCCACTGTGCGCACGATGTCGCAACTACTACGAATGCACTTGTAGGCGTGGGTACTATAGCAAAGGACGCGGGGCTACTGATGCGGTAGTGGAGACCACGCACTACTTCCACATTTAGAACACTTACTCTCCTTCTTCGCCTGCTCAGCTCTTGCGCCCTTGCACGCGTTGCGCCCTCTCCTGAGCGTGCGCACAGTCTCAAGCACACAGACACGCTGCTC
The DNA here is from genome assembly GCA_030068145.1 of Diplonema papillatum. Classification (NCBI taxonomy): domain Eukaryota; phylum Euglenozoa; class Diplonemea; order Diplonemida; family Diplonemidae; genus Diplonema; species Diplonema papillatum. The sequence goes on from JAPJBO010000693.1 coordinate 27,571, forward strand.
GCGTTCATTTTGTTTGCCGCCGCATCCGCCAGTGCGTGTCCGACACTGGCCAAGTGTACTGTGTAGTCCTTACTCATGTTGGTCGAAGCCACAGTCTGCTGGCGAACAGCGGCTGACGGTCCTTTGCACAAGGGGGGGGTGTCGTTGCTCACCTGCCACATCTATCGCTGGCCGAGTGCAGCTGCTTCTCCTGCCAGCGCCAACGAGAGTTTGTAGCGCCGACTGCAGCCGCCAGGGATTTTCCTACACAGGGGAAAATTTTTTTTTTCCAGGGTTTAAGTTAGGGCCGGTTTTCCGGTTTCCAAAACCGGCTTTCGGCTAAACCCGGTTTTGGAAAAAAAAAAAAAAAAGTGGAATTCGCCCCAGCCCGGAACCGGCTTGTTCACTACTACACTGCACTGCTGCAGTGCACTACTATTCTGCACTGCACTGCACTACATACCAGGGTGGCGCAGCGGCATGGTGTTACCACGTTGCAGCATCGCTGGTGAAATGGCGGGTACATGTGTAGGGCAAGGAGGCGCGGCCGAAGGCCGATGCCGCCGCAGGCCGGAAACGTGGCCCCGGGGATGCGAATGAGGGCCGGGAACGCGTCCGAACCGCAGTGCAGCGCTGACAGGCAAAAACCGGGAAAACCGGGAATAGAGCTAAAAAGAAAATCCTAACTTAACCCCTGTTTTTTCCCCCAAAAAAAAAAAAATACCCGCAAACCCGCAAACCGTGCGCCAGGTCATCAAGAGGGCGCGCGACAGGTGCTACTCGCGAGCCGTGTCTGCGCTGTCGGCAGCACAGACGGCCCCGTCGGACGAAGCCACCCTGGCACAGCTCAGAGACCTACACCCGGCCGCCGAGGAGTGGCAGGGCGACCCAGCGATGCAGATCCCCAACGTGGCGCGGCCCGCGCCGAGCGCCGTGCGGAGGCTGCTCAAGAAGATGCCGAAGGGCACGGCGGCCGGCCCCTCCGGGCTGTCAGCTCAGCACCTGCTAGACCTGTGGGACAGCTCCGGCTCCTTCAAGGAGGCCGTGGCGGATGCCGTTTGGGCGGTCTCGTCCGGGAGGGTACCGACGGCCGCCAGGCCATACCTCTACGGGGCCAAGCTGGTCCCACTGGTCAAAAGGACGGGCGGGATCAGGCCCATCGCCTGCGGCGAGATTCTGAGGAGGGTAGCCGGCAAGGTCCTCGCGTCCGACCGGGCGGTCAAGGAACTCGGCCAGAACGTCCTCCTGCGAAGCGGGCAGGTCGGAGTAGGCGTGAAGGCCGGCGCGGACGCCGGGGTCCTGGCCGTCCGGAGGGTGGCGGCCTTGTACCGCAGGGAGGGCGGGGCAAGTAAGGGCGTCCTCCAGGTGGACCTGGAGAACGCATTTAACTCCCTGCAGAGGGAGGCGATCATCCGCAGCGCCAGCCGGCATGCCCCCCAGGTCCTGGCCTACACCCAGGCGGCGTACGGCAAGCACTCCATCCTGCAGGTGGGGGACAAGACGCTCACATCTGAGTGCGGGGTGCAGCAGGGGGACCCGTTGGGGCCCCTGCTCTTCAGCCTGGCGATGCACGACGTCGTCTCGCCGCCGCCGCCACCGGCCGAAGCAGCGGCGCCGCCGGCCGGCCCGGCGGACCCACCCGGGCCAGGGGAGGGCGTCGTGCCGCCGCCACCAGTCGGACCTGCAGGCCCAGCAGGCGCGCCGGTCGCGGCGGACGAAGCGGCGCCCCAGGGACAGCCAGCGCGCGAGCTGGCACCAGTTCAAGGGCCACCGGCAGTCCCGGCCCAGGCCGGCCCCCCCCCGGGGGCGGCAGAGCCGCAGGGGATAGCGCACGTCGACCCCGGACCAGCCCAGGTCCTGCCGGCCCCGGAAATCCCGCCGGCGGTCGAGTTGGGGGCCCCAGGAGCCGAGCCCGAGCCGCAGGGCCCGGAGGGACAAGGGCAGCCGGAAGTCGGGGGGCCGGAGGCAGCGCTCGGCCATTCAGCGTTGAGCCAAGCCGACCTCGATCTCCTGACATTCTACCTTGACGATGGAGTGTCAGGCGGAGACCTCGACGCGATCGCGCGCTGGCTGCAGGGATACGAGCGGCGGGCAGCGGCCGTCGGACTGCGCCTGAACCGGGGCAAGTGCAGACTGGCGATCGCGGCGGGGGCGGAGATACCCGACGGCCTGCAAGGCATCGAGACGTGCTCGCTCGACGAGATCGAGCATCTGGGAGTCCCGTGTGGCTCGCCAGAGAAGATCCACGCGTTCGTCGAGCGGGCGGCACAGGGTGCGGAGAGGAAGCTGAGGATGATAGCGTCCCTGCCCGACGCGCACGTGGCGCTCACGCTAACGAAGTTCTGTGCGGGCTTCGTCGGCGTAGTACATCTCATGCGCGCGACGGGGTCCGTCTTCGACTTCGCGGGAGTCGACCGGGCCACCCAGTCCTGTCTCGCGACTATCACCGGGATACAGACCGACGAGGCGGCGTGGACACAAGCGTCCCTCCCGGTCAGGATGGGTGGCCTCGGCCTCCACAGCTGCGCAGACGTGACAGGGATTGCGCACATCGCGGCGGCACTAGATGGGGGGACGCATCTCCCCGCCCTCGTGTCCGAGGCCCTGGGGCCACGCCTCACGTGGCAGCAGGACGACACCGTCCAAGCGTCCCTCGCGGACCCGCGCCTTGCAACGTATGAGTCCGTCCTGGAGAAGATCCAGGACGTCATGCAGGCGCGGACCCAGTACGAGGGGCGAGGACAGAAGGTGTGGTCGTCCGCCTTGGCCACCGAGAAGCGGAAGAACCTCCTCGACCTGCTAACGGAGGAGCTCGCCCGCTCGAGCCAACTGCAGGGAGCGGCCCTGTCCCAGGCGCAAGACCGGATCCGGGCGAGGATCCAAAGCAGCTCCGGCAAGCACGCCTCGGCGTGGCTGTACGGCAACCCGGAAGCGGATACCGGGATGTGGTTGTCCTCGGCCGAACTGGCGGTGGCAGTACGCCTTCGGCTGGGGCTGCCAATTGCGGCCGCGCCAGGGGAGTGCCGCCTCTGCGGGCACGGGGCGACCGACGTCATCGGCTCGCACGCCCAAACGTGTTTCGGCAGCGGCCGCCGGACGCGCCTGCACAACGCGCTTCGGGACATTGTCGCCGACTTCGCACGTCGAGGGCTGCTGGGCCCCTCGATCGAGCGAGCCGTGTTCGCGAACACGCGGCGCAAGCGCCCGGACATCAGCTACGTCCGGGACGGCACCACCGTCCTACTTGACGTCGCAGTCACATACCCCCTACAGCTCTCGCAGCCCCACTACGCGACCAGGGCCGCAGCGGAGCCAGGGGGCGCAGCAGCCGCGTATGCTGTTGCCGTCAAGGAGCGTGTCTACAACAGGATCATCGCAAATGAGCCGGACCCGCGGGAGTGGCGAGCGGTGCCGCTAGTTGTAGACACGTTCGGGGCCTGGTGCCCAGGAGCAATCACGGAGCTGCGGCACATCGCCCGCGCGAACGCCCTCCGTGAAGACCGGACCGCTTCGGCCGCCTGCCAGGACCTCTTCCACCGCTTGAGCTTTTCTATAGCCCAAGGGGTGGCGAGGATCGTAATTGCATCTGGTGGGGCGCGACCGGACGAAGCGAATCCACCCTGATGCAGGGGGAAGAGTCACTGCATCGCGGGTTTTTTTACCTGGTCGGACCTGCACTCAGATGCAGGCCAGCCCAGGTCGCAGTGAGGTGGCGTTCACTGTGTGCTGAAGAAGCATTTCTTTGGACTACCGCTCCGGAAGCAACCGGATACCGGCAGCCCCGCTGTACCAACATGGCTAGTACAGTGTCCCGCGCTCCAAAAAAAAAAAAAAAAAAAAAAAAAAAAAACAAAAAGTGGCCCGGGGAAAAAAAGTTTTTCCCCGGCAAAAGTCGTTTTTTCCCTGTGGGTTGGCTAGTCCACTGCACGAACGACACAGGGACAAACGGCCGGGGAAGGGTGGTCGGCTCAAATTTTCTACACAAAACGACGATGTCTCTTGCCAAATTTGGTTTCTCTGCGACGCCGCGCAATACCCCTCGCGATGACCAGCTCCAGTTCGACTATGCGAACTGGCAGGGGCCCAAAGCTGAAAAGCAAGCGGCCTTGAGAGGTATCACTCAAGGCACCGGTGTCAACCGGTGCCTTGAGTACATACAGTAGCTACTTCGTCGGCAGAGAGTGAACGCCAGTTCAGTATGTTGTCTCGCGTGAAAACGCGATTACGCAACCGCCTTCTCAACACGACACTTTGGGCTATCTTCCGGATCGAAGACACAGACGAAGACGAGATGGATGATGCGACAGCTGAAGAGGTTATAGACGCGTTCACGACAGGCTTCACCGCGGATACGCTGCGGCAATCGTGGTTTTCTGGCGAGTCTGTGGCAGAAGCAGGAACTGCGAAGAGGCGCAAGATTGACCTGACCCTTCCTCAGGCATGACGGCAACCCACTTACTTCTGGCTGAACAAACTGGTGCGTATGCTCTTCGATGTTCTTGCCCGTCGGTGCGGTAAACCGTGTTGCTTAGCAGTTTTCTCCCGTTTCGGATGCTGCTGCTGTACTTGTGCTGCTAAAGGGCGGAAACTGGAGGCTGGTAAGGCGGGTGCAGCGTCGCCACAGCAACCAAAAACCGAACATTTCCGGAGTTGGGGCTTGCACTGATAAACGAAGCAACGGACGATCAGCATCAACTGACCAAAGGTGATGAAAATGATAAGGCAAAAGTTTCGTACAGATGTACTACTAAAAAAAAAATTTGCAGCATCATTTTACTTTTTCCCCGGCAAAAATCCATATTCTCGGGGGCCAGGAAAACCCCTGGCAGCCGCAGTGAAAAAAAAAGAAAAAAGACGCACCTAGGTTACAAGTCTTGCCACACACGTACACACACCTACTCGAACGGTCCGGAAAATGATCTCTCGCACAGTGTTTCTCGCTGCCTGCTTCGCCGCTGCGGCCGGCGGCACTTTCAACCTGCAGTGCACCCCAACCTCCGCGGCGTGCGGCGGCAAGTGCTGCGGCGTTTCGTGGACGCTGGGCGGCACCGACGGGTCGTTCACGTGCACCAAGAAGGGAGCGGCGGAGACGTGTGGACTGTGCGGGCAGGACGGTCTTGAGGAGTGCGCCTTCACCATGGAAAACAGCGGGGCGCCGGCCGCCGAGCTTGTCGACACACACGGCAACGCAGTCGAGGTCTCCGCGTATGTCAGCGGCGGGAGCACTGGTCGTCTGCGGTCGACGAGACCCTCCAGCGGAGTGACGATGACCCTGGGCACGTACAGCGGCATGAACGGGTGGTTCGACATCCCAGCATCGTCTTTCTACGGCTTCGCTGAGTTCCTGCTGGGGTTGACTGCGACGGTGCCGTCGTTCTACACGGACACCGGGTTCACTGTTCGGTACTCGTGCAAAAAGCCGCGGTACGGCGCACCTGCGGACTTCAAGGGTTGCAACATCTTCTTCTTCGTGTACAAGTGCCCGCCGTGCCAGAGGCTGGACGCTGGTATCAGCGCGAAGCTGATGGCGATGGACGAGCCCCGGTGGTTCGCTGGGCAGTGCGGGCCGACGTTCAAGTTGAACCGCGACCTTGGGGCAGACCACGGCTTCGCGGTGTGGCAGGCGGACATCGAGGACGGGTCCGTGGTCAGCATGACGATGGACAGCCCGATCGAGTTCATCTTCTGGGCGATGGTCGGCAAGAGCGTCGTGTGCTCCGCGCGGCTCACCGAAGCCAACTGCGACGCCGCGCCCGACAACTGCGAGTGGACCGAGGAAGGTGTATGCCGCCCGAGGGGCTGCCCGAAGCCGTCGCCGTTCCACGGCGCGCCGACGCCGAAATGCCAAGTCTGCGTCGACGACGAGGAGGAATTCATTCCGAGGGTCATCGTGTAGGGTGAACAAGGCGCGGTCTTTTTCTCGAAAGAGCAGCCTCCTCGTTGGCCCGTTAGACACGTGATGTCCCAGCATCTGCGTGGTCAGCGCGTTCCGTGTTAGGGAGTGAGCGCTTCTTCCGGGGGTTCAACTCCCTGTGACGGCAATTTATCTCCGAACGCGTTGGCAGTGGATACCGGCAGTATTGGTTCGTCTGTCGGCGTTGTGCCTTCTTTCCAGAGTCGATTCGATAAACAGCGGCAGTGCTGGATAGAGAAAAACAGTTCTCCCTCTACCACCGTGCGTCATGCCTTCAAAAAGCGAGATCATGTGGCGGTGATTCTTGCCGTACCGACGAGAAATGCATTCCGAGGGTCATCATGTTGGTGAACAAGGCACGGCCTTCTCGAAAGAGCTGCCCCCTCGTTGGCCCGTTGCACGTGATGTCCCAGCATCTGCGTGGTCAACGCTTTCCGTGTTAGGAAGTGAGCGCTTCTTCCGGGTTTTCAATTCCCTGTGATGGCAGCTTCTCTCCGAAGGCGTTGACAGCGGATACCGGCAGTATTGGCTCGTCTGGTCGGCAGTGTGCCGACCTTCTAGAGTCGATTCGATAGACAGCGGCAGCGCTGGGTAGCGCTGGCGCCATCGTCTATACACACGAGGCGTCCCCCTCGTTTCCCTCTCTTCTACCACCGTGCGTAATGCCTTCGAAACAAAAGAGATGGTCACGTGGCGGTGTGATTCTTGCCGCGCCGTGGAACGCAGCACCTGCTCGGCCATTCCGATCCTGGTCGTTTTACATCCAGCACCTGATCTCGCCTCAAGCTGAAAAGAAAAAGAGTTGAGAATATGGGATATTGTCGGATGGGAGCAGAGCTGGATTGCGAAGTTTGTTTGTTGCTTCCGAGTCCGAACGGAAAGAGCGTTTCCACCGATTTGGTAACACCGCCGCGTTGACTGTGTCTCCCCGTTTCTTCCTGCTTCTGCAGTTGCAGTAGTTCCGTGCCCTCACTCAGTGACTTCCGAGTTCTTTGAAGTGCTAGCAAGATCAGCGCCCCCTGCGTTCATCGCCTGATCCGCCACTTCTGCCCTCTCCATTTCCATCCTGACACAACCACAACCAACCACAACCACAACCACAACCACAACAACACCAACGCCAACACCAACACCAACACCAACACCAACACCAACACCAACACCAACACCAACACCAACACCAACACCAACACCAACACCAACACCAACACCAACACCAACACCAACACCAACACCAACAGCAACAGCAACAGCAACAGCAACAGCAACAGCAACAGCAACAGCAACAGCAACAGCAACAGCAACAGCAACAGCAACAGCAACAGCAACAGCAACAGCAACAGCAACAGCAACAGCAACAGCAACAGCAACAGCAACAGCAACAGCAACAGCAACAGCAACAGCAACAGCAACAGCAACAGCAACAGCAACAGCAACAGCAACAGCAACAGCAACAGCAACAGCAACAGCAACAGCAACAGCAACAACAGCACAAAGAAACAAACAACCCAAACAGTACACACTTGAGGATTAACTCTCGTCTTTCTCTCCCCTTTGCACATGTGAGATCCCGCGCGAATGTGAGGTCTGCTTGCGTATCTGCTACTGGGACGAAGTTGTATCCAGCCTGTCGAAGAGTTCCACCTGTTCTCCGGCAAAACTTGCCACGCAGGCTCCTCCATTGCGGCTGTCGGAATGCCCACACACATTTACAGCGGCGTGTTGCTTTTTTTAACCGCCACGGTTGGGTACAACGGCATGTCGGGAAGGATGAGCCTAGCAGCGAGTGAACGTGATAGTCTAGGTTCTCTTCTTCCAAACACGTTGCCAGCGCTCTCTTTCGCTCTTGAGCTTCAATTGCTGATACAAAAACTCCGAAAAAAATGCAATCAGGTTACACGTCTACACGACAACAAAACACACACGAAACCGGAAGAAAAAATGATCTCTCGCGCAGTGTTTCTCGCTGCCTGCTTCGCCGCTGCGGCCGGCGGCACTTTCAACCTGCAGTGCACCCCAACCTCCGCGGCGTGCGGCGGCAAGTGCTGCGGCGTTTCGTGGACGCTGGGCGGCACCGACGGGTCGTTCACGTGCACCAAGAAGGGAGCGGCGGAGACGTGTGGACTGTGCGGGCAGGACGGTCTTGAGGAGTGCGCCTTCACCATGGAAAACAGCGGGGCGCCGGTCGCCGAGCTTGTCGACACACACGGCAACGCAGTCGAGGTCTCCGCGTATGTCAGCGGCGGGAGCACTGGTCGTCTGCGGTCGACGAGACCCTCCAGCGGAGTGACGATGACCCTGGGCACGTACAGCGGCATGAACGGGTGGTTCGACATCCCAGCATCGTCTTTCTACGGCTTCGCTGAGTTCCTGCTGGGGTTGACTGCGACGGTGCCGTCGTTCTACACGGACACCGGGTTCACTGTTCGGTACTCGTGCAAAAAGCCGCGGTACGGCGCACCTGCGGACTTCAAGGGTTGCAACATCTTCTTCTTCGTGTACAAGTGCCCGCCGTGCCAGAGGCTGGACGCTGGTATCAGCGCGAAGCTGATGGCGATGGACGAGCCCCGGTGGTTCGCTGGGCAGTGCGGGCCGACGTTCAAGTTGAACCGCGACCTTGGGGCAGACCACGGCTTCGCGGTGTGGCAGGCGGACATCGAGGACGGGTCCGTGGTCAGCATGACGATGGACAGCCCGATCGAGTTCATCTTCTGGGCGATGGTCGGCAAGAGCGTCGTGTGCTCCGCGCGGCTCACCGAAGCCAACTGCGACGCCGCGCCCGACAACTGCGAGTGGCTCGAGGAAGGTGTATGCCGCCCGAGGGGCTGCCCGAAGCCGTCGCCGTTCCACGGCGCGCCGACGCCGAAATGCCAAGTCTGCGTCGACGACGAGGAGGAATTCATTCCGAGGGTCATCGTGTAGGGTGAACAAGGCGCGGTCTTTTTCTCGAAAGAGCAGCCTCCTCGTTGGCCCGTTAGACACGTGATGTCCCAGCATCTGCGTGGTCAGCGCGTTCCGTGTTAGGGAGTGAGCGCTTCTTCCGGGGGTTCAACTCCCGGTGACGGCAATTTATCTCCGAACGCGTTGGCAGTGGATACCGGCAGTATTGGTTCGTCTGTCGGCGTTGTGCCTTCTTTCCAGAGTCGATTCGATAAACAGCGGCAGTGCTGGATAGAGAAAAACAGTTCTCCCTCTACCACCGTGCGTCATGCCTTCAAAAAGCGAGATCATGTGGCGGTGATTCTTGCCGTACCGACGAGAAATGCATTCCGAGGGTCATCATGTTGGTGAACAAGGCACGGCCTTCTCGAAAGAGCTGCCCCCTCGTTGGCCCGTTGCACGTGATGTCCCAGCATCTGCGTGGTCAACGCTTTCCGTGTTAGGAAGTGAGCGCTTCTTCCGGGTTTTCAATTCCCTGTGATGGCAGCTTCTCTCCGAAGGCGTTGACAGCGGATACCGGCAGTATTGGCTCGTCTGGTCGGCAGTGTGCCGACCTTCTAGAGTCGATTCGATAGACAGCGGCAGCGCTGGGTAGCGCTGGCGCCATCGTCTATACACACGAGGCGTCCCCCTCGTTTCCCTCTCTTCTACCACCGTGCGTAATGCCTTCGAAACAAAAGAGATGGTCACGTGGCGGTGTGATTCTTGCCGCGCCGTGGAACGCAGCACCTGCTCGGCCATTCCGATCCTGGTCGTTTTACATCCAGCACCTGATCTCGCCTCAAGCTGAAAAGAAAAAGAGTTGAGAATATGGGATATTGTCGGATGGGAGCAGAGCTGGATTGCGAAGTTTGTTTGTTGCTTCCGAGTCCGAACGGAAAGAGCGTTTCCACCGATTTGGTAACACCGCCGCGTTGACTGTGTCTCCCCGTTTCTTCCTGCTTCTGCAGTTGCAGTAGTTCCGTGCCCTCACTCAGTGACTTCCGAGTTCTTTGAAGTGCTAGCAAGATCAGCGCCCCCTGCGTTCATCGCCTGATCCGCCACTTCTGCCCTCTCCATTTCCATCCTGACACAACCACAACCAACCACAACCACAACCACAACCACAACAACACCAACGCCAACACCAACACCAACACCAACACCAACACCAACACCAACACCAACACCAACACCAACACCAACACCAACACCAACACCAACACCAACACCAACACCAACACCAACACCAACAGCAACAGCAACAGCAACAGCAACAGCAACAGCAACAGCAACAGCAACAGCAACAGCAACAGCAACAGCAACAGCAACAGCAACAGCAACAGCAACAGCAACAGCAACAGCAACAGCAACAGCAACAGCAACAGCAACAGCAACAGCAACAGCAACAGCAACAGCAACAGCAACAGCAACAGCAACAGCAACAGCAACAGCAACAGCAACAGCAACAGCAACAGCAACAGCAACAGCAACAGCAACAGCAACAGCAACAGCAACAGCAACAACAGCACAAAGAAACAAACAACCCAAACAGTACACACTTGAGGATTAACTCTCGTCTTTCTCTCCCCTTTGCACATGTGAGATCCCGCGCGAATGTGAGGTCTGCTTGCGTATCTGCTACTGGGACGAAGTTGTATCCAGCCTGTCGAAGAGTTCCACCTGTTCTCCGGCAAAACTTGCCACGCAGGCTCCTCCATTGCGGCTGTCGGAATGCCCACACACATTTACAGCGGCGTGTTGCTTTTTTTAACCGCCACGGTTGGGTACAACGGCATGTCGGGAAGGATGAGCCTAGCAGCGAGTGAACGTGATAGTCTAGGTTCTCTTCTTCCAAACACGTTGCCAGCGCTCTCTTTCGCTCTTGAGCTTCAATTGCTGATACAAAAACTCCGAAAAAAATGCAATCAGGTTACACGTCTACACGACAACAAAACACACACGAAACCGGAAGAAAAAATGATCTCTCGCGCAGTGTTTCTCGCTGCCTGCTTCGCCGCTGCGGCCGGCGGCACTTTCAACCTGCAGTGCACCCCAACCTCCGCGGCGTGCGGCGGCAAGTGCTGCGGCGTTTCGTGGACGCTGGGCGGCACCGACGGGTCGTTCACGTGCACCAAGAAGGGAGCGGCGGAGACGTGTGGACTGTGCGGGCAGGACGGTCTTGAGGAGTGCGCCTTCACCATGGAAAACAGCGGGGCGCCGGTCGCCGAGCTTGTCGACACACACGGCAACGCAGTCGAGGTCTCCGCGTATGTCAGCGGCGGGAGCACTGGTCGTCTGCGGTCGACGAGACCCTCCAGCGGAGTGACGATGACCCTGGGCACGTACAGCGGCATGAACGGGTGGTTCGACATCCCAGCATCGTCTTTCTACGGCTTCGCTGAGTTCCTGCTGGGGTTGACTGCGACGGTGCCGTCGTTCTACACGGACACCGGGTTCACTGTTCGGTACTCGTGCAAAAAGCCGCGGTACGGCGCACCTGCGGACTTCAAGGGTTGCAACATCTTCTTCTTCGTGTACAAGTGCCCGCCGTGCCAGAGGCTGGACGCTGGTATCAGCGCGAAGCTGATGGCGATGGACGAGCCCCGGTGGTTCGCTGGGCAGTGCGGGCCGACGTTCAAGTTGAACCGCGACCTTGGGGCAGACCACGGCTTCGCGGTGTGGCAGGCGGACATCGAGGACGGGTCCGTGGTCAGCATGACGATGGACAGCCCGATCGAGTTCATCTTCTGGGCGATGGTCGGCAAGAGCGTCGTGTGCTCCGCGCGGCTCACCGAAGCCAACTGCGACGCCGCGCCCGACAACTGCGAGTGGCTCGAGGAAGGTGTATGCCGCCCGAGGGGCTGCCCGAAGCCGTCGCCGTTCCACGGCGCGCCGACGCCGAAATGCCAAGTCTGCGTCGACGACGAGGAGGAATTCATTCCGAGGGTCATCGTGTAGGGTGAACAAGGCGCGGTCTTTTTCTCGAAAGAGCAGCCTCCTCGTTGGCCCGCTAGACACGTGATGTCCCAGCATCTGCGTGGTCAGCGCGTTCCGTGTTAGGGAGTGAGCGCTTCTTCCGGGGGTTCAACTCCCGGTGACGGCAATTTATCTCCGAACGCGTTGGCAGTGGATACCGGCAGTATTGGTTCGTCTGTCGGCGTTGTGCCTTCTTTCCAGAGTCGATTCGATAAACAGCGGCAGTGCTGGATAGAGAAAAACAGTTCTCCCTCTACCACCGTGCGTCATGCCTTCAAAAAGCGAGATCATGTGGCGGTGATTCTTGCCGTACCGACGAGAAATGCATTCCGAGGGTCATCATGTTGGTGAACAAGGCACGGCCTTCTCGAAAGAGCTGCCCCCTCGTTGGCCCGTTGCACGTGATGTCCCAGCATCTGCGTGGTCAACGCTTTCCGTGTTAGGAAGTGAGCGCTTCTTCCGGGTTTTCAATTCCCTGTGATGGCAGCTTCTCTCCGAAGGCGTTGACAGCGGATACCGGCAGTATTGGCTCGTCTGGTCGGCAGTGTGCCGACCTTCTAGAGTCGATTCGATAGACAGCGGCAGCGCTGGGTAGCGCTGGCGCCATCGTCTATACACACGAGGCGTCCCCCTCGTTTCCCTCTCTTCTACCACCGTGCGTAATGCCTTCGAAACAAAAGAGATGGTCACGTGGCGGTGTGATTCTTGCCGCGCCGTGGAACGCAGCACCTGCTCGGCCATTCCGATCCTGGTCGTTTTACATCCAGCACCTGATCTCGCCTCAAGCTGAAAAGAAAAAGAGTTGAGAATATGGGATATTGTCGGATGGGAGCAGAGCTGGATTGCGAAGTTTGTTTGTTGCTTCCGAGTCCGAACGGAAAGAGCGTTTCCACCGATTTGGTAACACCGCCGCGTTGACTGTGTCTCCCCGTTTCTTCCTGCTTCTGCAGTTGCAGTAGTTCCGTGCCCTCACTCAGTGACTTCCGAGTTCTTTGAAGTGCTAGCAAGATCAGCGCCCCCTGCGTTCATCGCCTGATCCGCCACTTCTGCCCTCTCCATTTCCATCCTGACACAACCACAACCAACCACAACCACAACCACAACCACAACAACACCAACGCCAACACCAACACCAACACCAACACCAACACCAACACCAACACCAACACCAACACCAACACCAACACCAACACCAACACCAACACCAACACCAACACCAACACCAACACCAACAGCAACAGCAACAGCAACAGCAACAGCAACAGCAACAGCAACAGCAACAGCAACAGCAACAGCAACAGCAACAGCAACAGCAACAGCAACAGCAACAGCAACAGCAACAGCAACAGCAACAGCAACAGCAACAGCAACAGCAACAGCAACAGCAACAGCAACAGCAACAGCAACAGCAACAGCAACAGCAACAGCAACAGCAACAGCAACAGCAACAGCAACAACAGCACAAAGAAACAAACAACCCAAACAGTACACACTTGAGGATTAACTCTCGTCTTTCTCTCCCCTTTGCACATGTGAGATCCCGCGCGAATGTGAGGTCTGCTTGCGTATCTGCTACTGGGACGAAGTTGTATCCAGCCTGTCGAAGAGTTCCACCTGTTCTCCGGCAAAACTTGCCACGCAGGCTCCTCCATTGCGGCTGTCGGAATGCCCACACACATTTACAGCGGCGTGTTGCTTTTTTTAACCGCCACGGTTGGGTACAACGGCATGTCGGGAAGGATGAGCCTAGCAGCGAGTGAACGTGATAGTCTAGGTTCTCTTCTTCCAAACACGTTGCCAGCGCTCTCTTTCGCTCTTGAGCTTCAATTGCTGATACAAAAACTCCGAAAAAAATGCAATCAGGTTACACGTCTACACGACACCAAAACACACACGAAACCGGAAGAAAAAATGATCTCTCGCGCAGTGTTTCTCGCTGCCTGCTTCGCCGCTGCGGCCGGCGTCACCTACAACCTGCAGTGCACGCCGGCCTCCGCGGTGTGCGGCGGCAAGTGCTGCGGCGTTTCGTGGACGCTGGGCGGCACCGACGGATCGTTCACGTGCACCAAGAAGGGAGCGGCGGAGACGTGTGGACTGTGCGGGCAGGACGGTCTTGAGGAGTGCGCCTTCACCATGGAAAACAGCGGGGCGCCGGTCGCCGAGCTTGTCGACACACACGGCAACGCAGTCGAGGTCTCCGCGTATGTCAGCGGCGGGAGCACTGGTCGTCTGCGGTCGACGAGACCCTCCAGCGGAGTGACGATGACCCTGGGCACGTACAGCGGCATGAACGGGTGGTTCGACATCCCAGCATCGTCTTTCTACGGCTTCGCTGAGTTCCTGCTGGGGTTGACTGCGACGGTGCCGTCGTTCTACACGGACACCGGGTTCACTGTTCGGTACTCGTGCAAAAAGCCGCGGTACGGCGCACCTGCGGACTTCAAGGGTTGCAACATCTTCTTCTTCGTGTACAAGTGCCCGCCGTGCCAGAGGCTGGACGCTGGTATCAGCGCGAAGCTGATGGCGATGGACGAGCCCCGGTGGTTCGCTGGGCAGTGCGGGCCGACGTTCAAGTTGAACCGCGACCTTGGGGCAGACCACGGCTTCGCGGTGTGGCAGGCGGACATCGAGGACGGGTCCGTGGTCAGCATGACGATGGACAGCCCGATCGAGTTCATCTTCTGGGCGATGGTCGGCAAGAGCGTCGTGTGCTCCGCGCGGCTCACCGAAGCCAACTGCGACGCCGCGCCCGACAACTGCGAGTGGACCGAGGAAGGTGTATGCCGCCCGAGGGGCTGCCCGAAGCCGTCGCCGTTCCACGGCGCGCCGACGCCGAAATGCCAAGTCTGCGTCGACGACGAGGAGGAATTCATTCCGAGGGTCATCGTGTAGGGTGAACAAGGCGCGGTCTTTTTCTCGAAAGAGCAGCCTCCTCGTTGGCCCGTTAGACACGTGATGTCCCAGCATCTGCGTGGTCAGCGCGTTCCGTGTTAGGGAGTGAGCGCTTCTTCCGGGGGTTCAACTCCCTGTGACGGCAATTTATCTCCGAACGCGTTGGCAGTGGATACCGGCAGTATTGGTTCGTCTGTCGGCGTTGTGCCTTCTTTCCAGAGTCGATTCGATAAACAGCGGCAGTGCTGGATAGAGAAAAACAGTTCTCCCTCTACCACCGTGCGTCATGCCTTCAAAAAGCGAGATCATGTGGCGGTGATTCTTGCCGTACCGACGAGAAATGCATTCCGAGGGTCATCATGTTGGTGAACAAGGCACGGCCTTCTCGAAAGAGCTGCCCCCTCGTTGGCCCGTTGCACGTGATGTCCCAGCATCTGCGTGGTCAACGCTTTCCGTGTTAGGAAGTGAGCGCTTCTTCCGGGTTTTCAATTCCCTGTGATGGCAGCTTCTCTCCGAAGGCGTTGACAGCGGATACCGGCAGTATTGGCTCGTCTGGTCGGCAGTGTGCCGACCTTCTAGAGTCGATTCGATAGACAGCGGCAGCGCTGGGTAGCGCTGGCGCCATCGTCTATACACACGAGGCGTCCCCCTCGTTTCCCTCTCTTCTACCACCGTGCGTAATGCCTTCGAAACAAAAGAGATGGTCACGTGGCGGTGTGATTCTTGCCGCGCCGTGGAACGCAGCACCTGCTCGGCCATTCCGATCCTGGTCGTTTTACATCCAGCACCTGATCTCGCCTCAAGCTGAAAAGAAAAAGAGTTGAGAATATGGGATATTGTCGGATGGGAGCAGAGCTGGATTGCGAAGTTTGTTTGTTGCTTCCGAGTCCGAACGGAAAGAGCGTTTCCACCGATTTGGTAACACCGCCGCGTTGACTGTGTCTCCCCGTTTCTTCCTGCTTCTGCAGTTGCAGTAGTTCCGTGCCCTCACTCAGTGACTTCCGAGTTCTTTGAAGTGCTAGCAAGATCAGCGCCCCCTGCGTTCATCGCCTGATCCGCCACTTCTGCCCTCTCCATTTCCATCCTGACACAACCACAACCAACCACAACCACAACCACAACCACAACAACACCAACGCCAACACCAACACCAACACCAACACCAACACCAACACCAACACCAACACCAACACCAACACCAACACCAACACCAACACCAACACCAACACCAACACCAACACCAACACCAACACCAACAGCAACAGCAACAGCAACAGCAACAGCAACAGCAACAGCAACAGCAACAGCAACAGCAACAGCAACAGCAACAGCAACAGCAACAGCAACAGCAACAGCAACAGCAACAGCAACAGCAACAGCAACAGCAACAGCAACAGCAACAGCAACAGCAACAGCAACAGCAACAGCAACAGCAACAGCAACAGCAACAGCAACAGCAACAGCAACAGCAACAGCAACAGCAACAGCAACAGCAACAGCAACAGCAACAGCAACAGCAACAGCAACAGCAACAGCAACAGCAACAGCAACAGCAACAGCAACAGCAACAGCAACAGCAACAGCAACAGCAACAGCAACAGCAACAGCAACAGCAACAGCAACAGCAACAGCAACAACAGCACAAAGAAACAAACAACCCAAACAGTACACACTTGAGGATTAACTCTCGTCTTTCTCTCCCCTTTGCACATGTGAGATCCCGCGCGAATGTGAGGTCTGCTTGCGTATCTGCTACTGGGACGAAGTTGTATCCAGCCTGTCGAAGAGTTCCACCTGTTCTCCGGCAAAACTTGCCACGCAGGCTCCTCCATTGCGGCTGTCGGAATGCCCACACACATTTACAGCGGCGTGTTGCTTTTTTTAACCGCCACGGTTGGGTACAACGGCATGTCGGGAAGGATGAGCCTAGCAGCGAGTGAACGTGATAGTCTAGGTTCTCTTCTTCCAAACACGCTGCCAGCGCTCTCTTTCGCTCTTGAGCTTCAATTGCTGATACAAAAACTCCGAAAAAAATGCAATCAGGTTACACGTCTACACGACAACAAAACACACACGAAACCGGAAGAAAAAATGATCTCTCGCGCAGTGTTTCTCGCTGCCTGCTTCGCCGCTGCGGCCGGCGTCACCTACAACCTGCAGTGCACGCCGGCCTCCGCGGTGTGCGGCGGCAAGTGCTGCGGCGTTTCGTGGACGCTGGGCGGCACCGACGGATCGTTCACGTGCACCAAGAAGGGAGCGGCGGAGACGTGTGGACTGTGCGGGCAGGACGGCCTCGAGAAGTGCGCCTTCACCATGGAAAACAGCGGGGCGCCGGCCGCCGAGCTTGTCGACACACACGGCAACACAGTCGAGGTCTCCGCGTCTGTCAGCAGCGGAACGGGTCGTCTGCAGCCGACGAGACCCTCCAGCGGAGTGACGATGACCCTGGGCACGTACAGCGGCATGAACGGGTGGTTCGACATCCCGGCGTCGTCTTTCAACGGCTTCACCGAGTTCCTGCTGGGGTTGACTGCGACGGTGCCGTCGTTCTACACGGACACCGGGTTCACTGTTCGGTACTCGTGCAGAAAGCCGCATTACGGGGCACCCGCAGGCTTCAAGGGTTGCAACATCTTCTTCTTCGTGTACAAGTGCCCGCCGTGCCAGAGGCTGGACGCTGGGATCCACGCGAAGCTGTTGGCGATGGACGAGCCCCGGTGGTTCGCTGGGCAGTGCGGGCCGACGTTCAAGTTGAACCGCGACCTGGGGGCAGACCACGGCTTCGCGGTGTGGCAGGCGGACATCGAGGACGGGTCCGTGGTCAGCATGACGATGGACAGCCCGATCGAGTTCATCTTCTGGGCGATGGTCGGCAAGAGCGTCGTGTGCTCCGCGCGGCTCACCGAAGCCAACTGCGACGCCGCGCCCGACAACTGCGAGTGGACCGAGGAAGGTGTATGCCGCCCGAGGGGCTGCCCGAAGCCGTCGCCGTTCCACGGCGCGCCGACGCCGAAATGCCAAGTCTGCGTCGACGACGAGGAGGAATTCATTCCGAGGGTCATCGTGTAGGGTGAACAAGGCGCGGTCTTTTTCTCGAAAGAGCAGCCTCCTCGTTGGCCCGTTAGACACGTGATGTCCCAGCATCTGCGTGGTCAGCGCGTTCCGTGTTAGGGAGTGAGCGCTTCTTCCGGGGGTTCCGCGGTGTATGCCGCCCGAGGGGCTGCCCGAAGCCGTCGCCGTTCCACGGCGCGTCTGCGTCGACGACGAGGAGGAACATATCCCGAGGCTTATCCGAAGCAGAACGCCGGTCGTCTATTAAGAGCAACCGCAGAGTAGATCCAATATAGACGGCGGCACTGCCACACCGCGTTGGCGCCATCCCCGTCTACAACACTAGCCGCCTTTCCCTCCATTTACCACGTGCGTGATTTCCAAGAAAAGAGATGCTCACGCGGCGGCGATCTTTGCTGATGAACCGCAACAGCTGCTCATACTGGCCGTTTTACGCCGAGCACCCGATCCCGTCTCAAGCGAAACGGTCGAGATACGAAAAAGTAGGATTTTGCGCCAGAACTGAATACTTATAGCAAAGCTTGCCCTTTTTGCTATTCGGTTGTACCCTGTATCAGCCAAGCTTCCGAAGCCGAGCGAAAAAATTGCGTTCCCCGCTTCGAGAAAGCCGCCGCGTTGACTGTTATCCCGTTTATCCCGCTTCTGCTGCAGTTGCAGTAGCAGTTCCGTGCCCTCACTCAGTGACTTCCGAAATTTCTTTGAAGTGCTAGCAAGATCAGCGCGCCCTCTGCGTTCATCGCCTGATCCGCCGCTTCTACCCTCCCTCCGTTTGAAACACTATACAAAAAGAAACCGACACAAAAGAAACAAAACACAACATTACAACACAAGACACACATGCGGGTTTACTCAGCTTTGGCTTTTCTCTCCCGCCTTCACAAATGGAATTCCCGCGCAAGGGTGGAGTTTGCTTAGCAGTGTTGCCTGCAGACGCGTCTGGAGACGATTTCCGGAAGAAACTGCAGACACAGACGCAGACGTCTGCGCAGACGGCAGGCGGCTGACTGTCAGCCAGTTGGATGCCGACAATCACTGGCAGTCCCAGCTTTTCCTTTGGAACAGTCGCAACGGCGAGGACACATTAGGACGTGCGCACTTACACTTCGGACTTCGAAGGTGTAGTGCTGGGGCCCAGGAGAAATTTCGGGGCCTTCTTTATTCCTGAGGTCTGCACGTCCACATGAAGGATCCCCGAGCAGGGCTGACCTGCAGGTCGATCCTGCAAAACGCGTCTGCATCGCGTTTTAAGAATCTGCAGACGCAGACGTCCGCACACTCTGATCCCCGAGGTTGACCTGCAGGCCGGTTCTGCAGACGCGTCTGCGTTTTACGAACCCGCAGACGCAGACGCAGACGTCTGCACATCCACATGAAGGATACCCGGTCAGGCTGACCTGCAGGTCAATCCTGCCGGTGCGTCTGCGTTTTCAGAATCTGCAGACGCAGACGCATACGCAGACGCAGACGTCTGCACATCCACATGAAGGATACCCGGTCAGGCTGACCTGCAGGTCGATCCTGCAGGTGCGTCTGCGTTTTCAGAATCTGCAGACGCAGACGCATACACAGACGCAGACGTCTGCACATCCACATGAAGGATACCCGGTCAGGCTGACCTGCAGGTCGATCCTGTAGGTGCGTCTGCGTTTTCAGAATCTGCAGACGCAGACGCATACTTAGACGCAGGCGTCTGCACGTCTGCGGAAAACACTGGCATAGCGTGCCCGAGTGGATCTGTTGCTCATGGGCTGTCCGAATGTCAGCTGCCTGAGCAGAATTACACGCCCCTTTTCGCCGTTGTTATTTCTTCTTCAACCCACAAGATCGCACAAAAAGGCATTCAGTAGTGGGGCGAGGAGGTACAATGGCGTCTCTCGCTGCCGCAATGGTCGGTGTGGCCTGCCTTACCATGGTGCCGCCGACAGTTAAGAACTGCTCCCTCGAGTGGCACGACCGGCATCTCGACAATTTCAACTACAACCCGGACACGTACGGCAGCACGTTCAAACAGCGCGTGTTCGTGTGCGGAGAAGACAAGTGGCACGCGGGCGCTCCGATATTCTTCTACTGCGGCAACGAAGCCGACGTGACCCTCTACCTCGAGCACACAGGGCTCATGTGGGAGAACCAAGCCGACTTCGGCGCGGTTCTGATATTTGCGGAGCATCGGTATGCGCGTTTGCTCTCGATTTGCTGACAGAGGGTGTCCTTCTTCCAACACACACATACACCTGCCTCTGTACTTCTGGCGCCGTACACGGGTGTGACATACTCTCATGTGAGATATGACTATTAGCAACCAGAAGGTGCGCACAGCACACACTGCTTGCCCAGCGCAGTGTACCCGTGCCCACTGCTCGCCAAGCGCATTGTACCCGTGTCCACACAAAGTTGCTCTCTAAATTCAGCTGAATAGTCGGCAATAGGCAACAAAGATACATATCCACAAGCACACGTACTGCCACTATCGCGGATGCGATACGATTATTTAGGAAACGATACCTGAAAGGAACCTTAACAATGCACCTACACCCGCCTCCGTATTCCTGGCGCCGTATACAGGTGTACCATACTCTCAAATGGGGTTACCGGACCAAAGAGCGCGCACATGTTTGCCCAGCACAGTGTACTGCACACATGCCTGTGAGTGGACCCGTCCCCTCACGAAATCACTGGTCGCCACTCGGGTCGTGGTTCCCAAAAATTTTCCATGGAATCTTGTTGATTCCCTAACGTGGAAGACGCGCACAAACCAGTTTCCACTCAGTACCGTCACACTATTGCACTGGTGCCCCCAATTGGACCACTCGTGTGTTGCTTGCGTCCCATAAAACTAACTACTTTGGTTGCCTTGGAAATGGTGAAAGAAAAATCACTCTCGATTCAAGATTTGGCGTCCTCCGGACACACACTACCGCCTGCATCACAGGTACTATGGTGAGTCGCTGCCCTTCGGAAACAGCAGCTTCACGCCGAAGAATATGGCGTACCTGAGCCACGAGCAGGCGTTGGCCGATTACGCGCAGGTGGTGAAACAGTTCAAGGACAGCAGGCAGGCCGCCGCCAGCAAAGTCGTGGCCTTCGGCGGGTCGTACGGCGGGATGCTTGCGGGCTGGATGCGGATGAAGTACCCGGCCGTCGTTTCGGGGGCCATCGCGGCATCCGCGCCCGTCATGGCGTTCCAAGGCGCCGGGAAGCCGTCCTTCAACGACACAGAGGAGCCCACCTTCGGCAATGCCTACTGGCAGGTCGTCACGCGCGACGCCACCCCTGCTGCAGGTGCAAGGCCGAACTGCTCAGACGCTGTGCGGGCAGCGTTCGCCGAGCTGTTCAAAACAGGTTTGTTTCTTGCCATCAACAAGACCAGGCCATGAATACGCTATGATTAGCAGTGGTGCCCACAACCGCTTCTCCAAAGAAGGTAACAACCAACCTGTCTCACGACGGTCTAAACCCAGTTCACGTTCCCTGTTAGTGGGTGAACAATCCAACTCTTAGACAATTCTGCTTGTCTAGGTGAAGAAGAGCCGGCGTCGAAGGATCAGAAAGCAACGCTATGAACGCTTGGCTGCCACAAGCCACTTAACGCAGGTGTCCTAAAGCAAGCTCAGCGGAACAGAAATCTTGCGTAGAGCATAAGGGTAAAAGCTTGCTCGATACACGATCTTCAGTACGATCCTCGGTGTGAAGGCATGGCCTAACGATCCTTTGGTCTCGCTTCATGTTCAAGGGATGAAGCCGGAGGTGACAGAAAAATTACCACAGGGATAATGTGTAACAGATGTGCCGCCCCAGCCAAACTCCCCACCTGACTGGTGTCTCCAAACGAGAATTCGCGAGCCATGATTAGCAGTGGTGCCCACAACCGTTCTCCAAAGAAGCAGACGAAGAAGAAAAGCGGTCGACCGCAGCTTGCAAAACTTGAGAGTCGAAGGCAGCACAGCGCCACAACCCCGTCTCTACGAGCTTGTTCACCGGAAGCGCCAAACCCCAAGGCGCGCCAGATGCTTTAGTTTGAATAATCGGTAGCCACTTGACCCATAGTGCTCGTACCGCCGAGCACGTGAAGCTTGGCTCCCGTGTAGCGGACTGCCGTTCATCGTCGGAAGCATAAACCTACACACTTCTTCCGAGCATTCTTCTCGGTCTCCACGCGCAAGGATGTGTGGACGAAAGGTCAGACAGACGCGTACAGGATGCATTATTCTGGAAAAATGGGCTCATTGCATTTGACATCCTCAGCAGAAAGGTTGGGTACTGGGGATATTACCATTACAACTCGGAATGGACAAATCGTCATACTTAGCGCATCTGTATAACAAGAAAGAAACGCGACAGGGTCCACGCCTTCGGGACTGGCCACGCTGCAGTCGAAGTTCAAGACGTGCCAGCCGATCAAAGACGCGACGGACCTGCGAAAACTCGCGTACCTGCAGCTCCTGGCGTGGGACACGGAGGCGATGGGCAACTTCCCGTACCCGTCCAACTATCTGACCAACGGCGGCCCGATATTGCCCGCCTTCCCTGTGCGGGTGTCCTGCGAGTCGATGGTTGACGAGACTGGCCGACCGATGCCTGATTTGCTCGCCGCATTGTCCGACGCGACGAGCGTCTTCAACAACGCATCGTCAGGTGTCGATTGCTACCCGCTGCCCGACGATATCGAGCAAGACGGCATCTGGGACTGGCAGTGGTGCACCGAAATGCTGCCCCAGGAGACATACTTCGGGAAGACAGGGGCCGGCGACATGTTCTGGAACGACCCTTACAACGCTTCCTGGGTCGCGGAGCACTGCCGAGGCAAATACGGCGTCGCCCCGCGGCCGTCGTGGGTCGCCGAACAGTACGGAGGGTTGTCGACTGTGCGGGAGTACAGCAACATCGTCTTCTCCAACGGAGATTACGACCCGTGGTCCGCAGGGGGCGTCAACGTGAACGCGACGGAACACGGAGTGTACAGCATTCTCATCGCAGAGGGAGCCCACCACCTGGACCTGATGTTCTCCAACCCTCAAGACCCGCAGAGCGTGAAGGACGCTCGTGCTTTCGAAGTGGAGAACATCAAAGCATGGCTCAACTGATAGTGGCCGCTCGGTACCTGCCAACAGCGTTAGTATCCGTTTGCACATCCCTGGGACGTGCGGCGTTGACCACACTCGAGGCGCCTGGAGCAGTACTTGCGGTTCCGTCTGTGTCTTCCGTATGCGTACATCAACAGTATCTTTACAATGAGGATGGTCTGTGACCAGATGAGGGTGTCGATGCGAAATGCGACGGAAAACGGAAAACGGCGTGTGCAGGGTTCGCAGTGGGAGTTTCACCACTTGAACCTGTTATCCTTCAACGATCGCATACCCACAACGCTCAAGATCCTCAAGCGTGTCGGGTGGACGCGCGTGCGTGATCTGACTCTCTGTGGACTCGCGCGAAGCTCAGTGCGCCGGTCAAGCGGTCGACTTCTGATTGGTCCCCGAACGACCAGTAACATGGGCCGGCAGCAACCTCAGTTCCGCTCTCTCTATTTCTCTCTCTCCTTGCTTCTCTCAGTCGGACGCAGCAGTGCATCAATACGATGCCACGCGCGGTCGGTTTAGACAGAGGAACGAGCGCTGCCGGTTCGATTTTACGAAAGGGCGGGTGGGAACCGTCGTGTGGCCCTGGTTTTCCGCTTAACACTGCTTCTTCCCGTTTTCTCTATCTTTTCAGCAGAGCGCGGGTTCAAACAAGTCGGCTTGCTGTTAGTCGCGCAAGTGGCTGGGGATGAAGCTCCCGAGTTGGGGTTTCGGCTTCCAATCATTCAGACATGCCGGCTGTCGACGGAAATGCGGCACACAATCCACGCGGTCCCAACGGCCTTTTGGATGTTGCGCACGGTCATGTGCGTCTTGACCGAGCACGATCTCGATAGCCCCGTGAGTGCGAGCGCGTTGCCCTGCCTGGACTGCGCGGACGCGGAGCTCGCGCCTGGCGACGCATCGCCCGTCGTCGCTTCGCATGCACACCGCGGTGGCCGCCGCCTTAGGAAAAAAGCGGCTGATTTCAGTCGGAAAAGAAATTCTTGGAAAAACTGACCGGCTGATAATCAGCCGGCTGATTGTTGGAAGGTCTGCCGATCAGAAGGGGTTTACGACAACATCTTGCCGGCGCATCAAGCTGATTCCGCTCCGTGGGCGGCATAGCCAACGCTTTCACTGTTGAAAACCGCCCCAGACGTCCGCCGTCGACGCGGCGGAGGCGAGCGCGACGACGACCGATATCTTCTGCACGGGCGCTTCTCCGAAGCCCGCGGCCGCCGCCGTGGCGCCGCCGGTGCCGTCGGACGTCGCCGCTTAGGCTTTTTTTTTTTTTTTTTTTTTTTTTTTTTTTTTTACATAAGCGCCAGCTTGAAAGGAAATGCTCGACGATGCTGCCCGACAAAGAACAGAAGGGATCCCAAGTTGGGACGTGAGGTCATGCGGGTCTACCCCTACACGACAATTCACACAAACACAACAGGTCAAAGTCCTGAGTGAGAAAACAACACACGGTGGTGTAAGCGAAGAACAAATCGGAGTCGAAGCAGCTACGTCGAGTATTTTGTGGCTGCGGTTTGGGGGTTTCGATGGGTTTTCCTTCCTAAACGAGCGTCTGACCACTTTTCCCACAGTTTCAGAGCATTTTATGGGCACCTGCGTGGTGGGTTTCAAGTTTTGGATTTCCCACGCGAGCTCGGTCGCGTCGACGGCGCTGCTGGCGATGGATCCTTCGTGGGCGGCGGCGCAAAAACGGCAGGAGCGCCTACCTTCCTGCTTCAGTCGGTACCGACTCAAACCTTCAGGACGACTGGCATCATGCCAATGCCAGGCTCGGGCGGACGTCTTTTGTCGTCGACGGTCATATGATAAGATGCCAAAAAAAACCCCCTCCCCTTTGCACTAATAATAACCATTTTCCGAGTCTAGAGGTTGGTAAATTGAAATTCTGCTCTCTAGCGAGCTATCCCACTTTTCTGGGGCAGGCCCCACCCCGGACATTTCTCTCCCGTTTTTTTTTTTTTTTTTTTTTTTGGTGAATTTCCCTTATATCCCACCACTTCAAATTTTGTTCCCTTATATCCCAATGGGACAACTAATTTTGTTCCCTTCTAACACCCATGTACTTTGACGTCCCCTGTCATCCCAGGGGCTGTCACCCCTGTCATCCCATACTCCCGAAACCCTGTCTGCGCGGCCGAAAACGGGCCCGAAACGGGTTTTGGCGGGTGAAGTGGAGGTAACGGGGCCTCAGAAGGCCGACAAGTGCGCCCAGATGGGGGTTCGAGGCCAGTAAGGGGTGACGTCGAAAAAGAAAAAAAGATTTTATTATTAGTGGTGTGGTCGGTATAGCCAGGGGGAACTACGGGGGAACTACGGGGAACTGACCTTGGGGTGTCTTTTTTTTTTTTGTAGTGGATTTTCAAACGCCACGCACTGGCGCCAAACCGGGAGCTTTGGAGTGAGCGAAACGGTTCCTCTTGCTTGGGCTTTCCACAGAAGGGCCAAGCCGTTTGAAAAATGGAGCCTTCGGGGTGTCGGGGGTGGTGCTTTCGGGGCGCCGTGGCATGAAGGATTCTTTGGAAACATAGTTGGCAAGCAAAGCCGACTTTGCTTAAATTTGCTTAGGAGATTTGCTTCAGATTACGAGCAAATAAAAGCAGATTTAAGCAAAGAAAAGCAAATTTAAGCAAAGTAGGCATCATGCACTAGGGATTTTGACAACACTGAGGAAGCATGCAACAAAGGCAGGAAAAGGTGAACCTGCGGAAACGGAGCCGGGACTGTGTTGCACGATAGCCGTGCAGGGCGACAAGAATGGTGTGGTTGAAGAAAAGCCTCGCAATGCTCAACCATTCGTACCGTGTTCCCGGAACAGAAGGAGAAGGACGCTCGAAACCCCCAACATGACACCAGAAAAGCTGAAGAACGACTCGATGTGATCAAGGTTCTGACTCTCAGACCTTGGGTCTATGAGGGCAGGGGGCGCTAGACACAAACGGGCACTCGTTCCTCTACTGTACGGTGGGTCATGTTCAAGGAACAGGGGGCAGTAGATGCATGTCAACGAGGTGGGAACATGGCCGGTCTCAACAAGAGGCCACACCGAACCAGCAGGCGTTCGAAGTCGATGTGCACGCCATACAAGAGCAGACGGCAAGTAAGGCCGGTAACAAGGTGCGAGCCGTACCGCAGGCACAGATAAAATAAGCACCACGCAATCAAGATTCCGGTGATAGACGAAAGGATGTGCTTGAGTCCAATTTGTGTCTGCATGGAAGGGAAGCTGATAAGAAGTTACTTCTTGATAAACTGCATGCCCTCACCCGAAGCATGCCATTCAAGGTTAATGTTGTGGGCAAACTGCTCTACGATCTCTGGAACAGAAGGATGCAGAGCCCGAAGAACCCAAGGCTTTGCCGTGTCCGAAGTCTCCCTCTCGCCAGCGAAAGAAGCAAACAAGCCAGAGCCTCTCCTTGCGCGCCATTCCGACACTCCAATCCCTCTTGGGTTTGGGCAAGAAGGTGATCCGCAATCACGTTCAGAAGCCCAGGTGGCGTTTGCATCAGCTCCTCTACTCTGGGAGAAACCGGAAGCTCTCCGGAGATGGTACCTGCATTCCAACTCGTCGGAAAGGCCAGTCGACGGCGGTATGCAAGCGGGCGGAGGACTGCGAAGGCGTGACTACCACAAGAAGGACTCGCTGTCTCTCTGTTCTGCCCCTGCTGCCATAGCCGTCTTATCCTCGGCCAAGCACCAGTTTCTCCTCCTGCAACGCAAACTTGCCTTCAGCATGGCCATTATGACTGTCATTCTGGTTATCAACCTTACTCCTCGCTCGGGTTGCCGTCTTCGACCGCGACCGCCTCTGATATTTTGGGTTAGAATGCAAATATTCTGTGGCGATTTGCGTACGTGATGTGTCATGCTTTCGCCTCTTTAGCTCGACTTGATCGTCGCGCGTTTGGCGCCTCGCTTCTTCTTCGATTGCTCGTCCAGGTTTATCGGTTGCTGCACCGGCGCTTTCATACACCGCACTTCACTTTCTGGTACTCGTGGCACACCCGCTCACTCCACTTTTCGTGTTCCGTAGCTTGAACACCGCCCATCTCGCCGCACGCTCCGCCCTTCCACCTCCGTACGTCGGGAAAAGATCGTGCCGTCGTCAGCTGTGTCTTCCATCGTCTCCGTACCACCACGGAAGATCGGCGTCATCTCGTACCCCGTGAGGCGGGGCTCCCACCGTGCTCAGCGACCTATCTTCTCCAGTTTCCTGTCTGGCAGAAGCGGTCCGTCGCCGTTTCGCTCCAGCGCATCCCCGACGGTTTTTAAAAGTTTTACGAGTCCTCGCACACATGCTCAACGGTGTCCCGTCCGTCGTCGCTACGACACTGCCCGGAAGATCCAGTTTGGTGCACACTTCAAAGTCGACGGCGAGCTCCACCATCGAGACGTCACCCGCCACCGACCAGCACACCCATCCAGCCAATACTGCAGCGCCCGGAACCAACCTCTCTCCTCCGACCGCCGCGAAGGTCTCCGGTCCCGCGATCGCTTCGAAACCCGGCCGGTGCGGGGCCTCTGATAGAACATTTCCCGCTCTCCTTACCGCAGCTGATCCTGTCACTACCTGTCAAACCGTGACTCCCAGTCTGTCCTTCCTTCTCATCCTATTCCTTCCTCTTCGGGGCACGCATAGCACATAGCGCTCTGCGCAAGCTGGGGCCGTAATACTGCACCTTTGTAGCTCTTCCGCCCCACCTTCGCCAGGGCCGACTGCAGAAAGTGGTCGCCACAAAGGAATTACCCCCCGAAATTCACCGATTTTGGCCTGGACCAGGTGGCTTGTCTCCTGGGGTCTTTGATCTTGATACGCTCGAATAACCCGAAACTGTCCATATTTTGTGACGAAAAAGTGCAAAGTAGCTTAGAAACGCTCTCCAGGACCCAAGGCTGCATCCCTGAAGCACTCAGCAAAAAAACAAGAAACGAAAAAAAAAAAGACACCCCCCCCCCATGTTGAACTACGGGGGAACTACGGGGAACTGGCCCACCGACCACACCAATTAGGATACTATTATTAGTGCAAAGGGGAGGGGGGGTTTTTTTTGGCATCGTCTCATATGCACTCCATCAGGCACGAAACAGACACGGTCGCGCAGGAAACGAAGCGTCCGGACAGTCGCCAACCAGCGCACAACGGGTTTGCGCACAATCGTAGCAGGCACTCCTGTCGTCCCCATCACGGCGAACACCAGTGCACTTGAGTGAATCCGATCGGGGATCGCGCGTTTTAAGAAACCGAAACTTTCCAATGTCGCCGCATTGTTGGCAAGCGGTGTTCCTATTTCCGTCGGAAAGCATGCCCGTATGCGAGGCTGTACACACAAGGAATACTGACTTTCCGAAACCAAGAGTTACTCTGAAATTTCTGAAATTTACTCATATGCGACGGCATATACAAGCAAGGAAAATTGCCCTTATATCCCGCCCCTAACAAATATGTGCCCTTATATCCCGGTTCAAAACAAATTTTTTGTGCCCTTATATCCCGGTTCAAAACAAACAGGTGCCCTTATATCCCGAGCCGGGATAT
Organism: Diplonema papillatum; assembly: GCA_030068145.1. NCBI lineage: Eukaryota > Euglenozoa > Diplonemea > Diplonemida > Diplonemidae > Diplonema > Diplonema papillatum. Next base: position 55,934 of record JAPJBO010000693.1, read on the forward strand.
AAGGGCACAAATTTTTGTTTTGACCGGGATATAAGGGCATTACACCGACAAGCAAACTTGCGTCAATTCTTCTGATTGAAGAAACCCTATCGCCACCTTTCCTTTGATCTCCAGCTCAAACTACCATACGTTAAAAGCAAGTCATACAATGGCGTCTGAGGCCCTCAAGCTGTTCGAGGCTCTCGAGAGCAACCTGACGGCCGCGCACGCGGAGAAGTTCGCAGCGGCTGTCCGATCGGTCCACGTGGAGGACCTGTCGGCGGCGGGTCTGTGGGACGCGATGGAGAGCGCGGCGCAGGCAGGAAAGAAGAAGGAGAACAAGCGCCAGGCGGCGTGTATGGCGTTCGGAGCGCTGGCGAAGGACGAGGCGTCGCACGTGGAGGCGTACACGACGAAGCTGTTCCCGATCATCATGCAGCTGATCGGAGACAAGACGAAGCCGGTGGCGAAGGCGGCAGAAGCGGCGGTGAAGCTGTACGCGAAGCGAGTTGCGACGACGAGCGCGGAGACGCAGGGAACGATCCAGGAGATGCTTGAGTGCCTGCAGTCTCTGAAGTTCCAGGTGAAGATCGCGGCGCTGGAGTGCATCGCGGTCTTCGCTTCTTCGCCGGCGGCGAGGAAGGCGATTGCGCTGTCGATGCCTGACCTTGTGCCGGCTGTGGGCGGAGTGCTGCACGACACGAAGGCGGAGGTGCGTGAGGAGGCGGAGCACACGCTGATGTCGATTGCGCGCGTTGTGAGCAACAAGGATATCGAGACGCTGATCCCGATGCTGGTGAAGGCGCTGATGGAGCCGGAGAACGTGCCGGACTGCATCTACCAGCTGTCGTGCACGAAGTTCGTGGCGACGGTGCAGAGACCTGAGCTTGCGCTGATCACGCCGCTGTTGGTGCGGGGATTCCGTGAGCGGGACGTGAAGATTGTGCGTCAGTCGTCGAAGATTGCGGACAACTTGTCGAAGCTTGTGGAGGTTGCGAGCGAGGCGGAGCCGCTGCTGCCGATGTTGATCCCGGCCCACGAGGAGGCTGCGGCTCACGTGGCAGACCCGGAGTGCCGAAACGTGTGCACCAAGGTGCTGCACCAGCTGAACCGGATGAAGGCGGTGATCGACAAGGAGAAGCTGGGCCGCGTCGACGAGGCGAAGATGCTGTCGCTGTTGTCTGCTGACAAGGGAGTGGGAGCTAAGGACAAGCAGATGGTGGCGCACGCGGCACGGTTGTGCGAGTCTCTGTTCATGATGAAGGAGCTGGACGTGCAGGAGTGGACGAAGGCGGTGGAGGCGGTGAGCAAGAAGGGAGAGGCCGAAGCGGTTGCGAAGCGCGTGTTCAAGGTGTGCGAGGCTGCGATGCGTGGAGATGAGGAGAAGGAGGAGGAGAACGCAGAGGAGCTGTGCAACTGCACGTTCACGCTGGCGTACGGAAACAAGATTCTGCTGAAGAACACGAACCTGCGACTGGTGCGAGGTGTGAAGTACGGTCTGATCGGACCGAACGAGTGCGGAAAGACGTCGCTGCTGAAGGCGATTGCTAATGACCAGGTGGAAGGGTTCCCGCCGAGCACTGAGGTGCGGACGACGTTCGTGGAAGCCGACATCTTGGGAGAGCTGAGCCATTTGTCGTGCATTGACTACATCTTCGAGGACCCGCGGATCAAGTCAGCGAACCTGTCGAAGGATGCGGTGATGAAGGCGATGGAAGCTGTGGGCTTCGCGGGACACGGAGACCCGGGTGGCAAGGCCGCGCGTATCATGGACTCTGTGTCGTCGCTGTCTGGAGGTTGGAGAATGAAGCTTGCGTTGGCGCGAGCGATGCTTCAGAAGGCGGACATCCTGCTGATGGACGACCCGACGAACCACTTGGACGTGAAGAACGTTGCATGGGTTGAGGACTACATCAAGAACCTGAAGGACGTGACGTGCATGATCGTGTCGTCGAACCCGAGCTTGTTGTCGAGCTGCTGCAGCCGATTGGTGCACATCGAGAACTTGCGTCTGCACAGCTTCAAGGGAACGCTGAAGGACTTCGTGGAAGAGCGCCCGGAGGCGAAGTCGTACTTCGAGCTGACGTCGACGAGGGGACTGAAGTTCTCGTTCCCGGAACCGGGTTTCATCGAGGGAGTGACGAGCAGAGGAAAGGTGCTGATGAAGATGGACAACGTGGACTTCTCGTACCCCGGAAACCCGAAGCCGACGGTGGTGAACCTGACGGTGAGAGTGTCGATGGCGAGCCGTGTTGCGTGCCTGGGCCCGAACGGAGCAGGAAAGTCGACGATGATCAAGTTGTTGACTGGAGAGCTGGAGCCGGAGAAAGGAACGACGTGGAAGCACCCGAACGCGAAGATTGCGTACGTGGCGCAGCACGCGTTCCATCACATCGAGAAGCACTTGAAGATGACACCGACGCAGTACATCCTGTGGCGTTACGAATACGGAACTGACAAGGAGGCGCTGAACAAGGTCACGATGGTGTTGACCCCGGAGGAGGAGAAGAAGCTGACCGAGGTGAAAACGTGGGAGTACACTGACAGCGACGGCCTGAAGAGACAGAAGCACACGATCGAGAAGCTGACGGGCGTCCGTAAGAACCAGAAGAAGGGGTACCTCTATGAAGTGCAGTTCTCCGGCAAGAACCCGGGTGAGGGTCCGAAGGGTTTCGTTGCTGAGGAGAAGCTTATCGAAGGTGGATGGGGTAAGCACGTCAAGATGACTGCCGAGAGGATCTTGGCTGAGGAAGGCAGGTGTGTACTGTTATTGTCGTTTGTTTGTGTCCATGTTCAGTGATTCCCCACATTTCATCCGCTAAAAAGCCGATTTCACTGTTCGTGTTGGTTTAGCTCTGAACGAGCCCTCGTGCTGGTGTTCACTACACAGCAGCGGTATATGGTGTAAAGGCATTCTCCTGGTCCGGTCATGAACTCCTTATTGAGAGGCGGATGTGACTGTACTGGTGCTGTTACTCGCATTCGTGTCTTGCTCATTCGGTAACCGATGCACCTTAACTCCCACACACAGATACAAGAGACCGTTGACGCAAGCGAACGTTGAGAAGTTGCTGACCGACGTTGGTTTGGAGACGGAGTATGCGAGCCATTACCAGATGACCGCCCTCTCTGGTGGTCAGAAGGTGAAGGTTGTGTTGGCAGCTGCGATGTGGGACCAGCCGCACATTGTGATCCTCGACGAGCCGACGAACTACTTGGACAGAGAGTCGCTCGCAGCCCTCGCTGGAGCCATCAAGGAGTTCAAGGGCGGAGTTGTCATCATCACGCACAACGACCAGTTCTCGAAGACCCTGTGCCCGGAGACGTGGATCCTGGAGAAGGGTGACGACGGTGTCGGCCGCCTTGACTGCAAGGGTGACGCTGACTGGATGGAGGCCATCATGAAGGAGAAGACCTCCGCTACCGTCATGGACGAGATGGTCGATGCCCTCGGCAACGTCAGCAAGGTATGCTTCCCTACATAACAGCGTTACACGCCGAAACAAGGAACCCTAGAATGAGAGGCCGAGTTTGATGCAAGACATTATGTTTCATCGACTTACAACGACCACAGGTGAAGGCAGTGAAGAAGGAGCTTAGCCGCAAGGAGAAGAAGCAGCGTGAGCTGGCCAAGAAGAGAGCCAAGGAGATGGGACAAGCGTGGTCCAGCAGCGAAGAGGACTGAAAGGCTTTCTCTGACGTTGCTTCGTGCACCCGGCGCGTCCACCTCCTTCATTCTTTCACTTACCTCCAATATTTCACTTTATTTTCCTGTTTTTATCCGGTTTAAACTGCGTCTTCTTTCCAGGATTGCTCTATTTACACCTGTTAGCCAACATGCAAAAGAGAGAATCGGATTTTTACGAGAAAGACGAGCCCTCCAGCTTTCCACAACAAACTATATACGCGTCGCGTTTCCTCCTTTTTTTTTTTTTTGCTCTTAAAAGTCGTATTTGTTTCTCGTTCCCCAGCGGCGCTGTGAACACGTTCGTAGCGGTTGCCCCGCCTGCGTGCCAGCATCCCGGTACACGAAAGGACGCATACGATAAGCTCAGATCCTGCAAGCAAAGCAAGCATCGGATATTATTCGCCTCGGCGAAGGAGTCAGAAGTTGCTCGCGACGCCGCGTTTTATGGCCTTCATTAGCAAGATTGCCAGTACCAAGCGAACCACAAAGCAAAACAAGTAAGACGCAATGCTAACTTAACTACGAATACCACGCAGCAACCACTAGCGGCAAACGAGCGATTTGCTTGCATCATGCTACAAGACGATTGATAGCAGAATCACCGCCCCAAGGGAAAGAAACACAAGAAAGGTCGAAAGTAACCAAAGCTGCGCATCAACCTCGGTTGGAAAGGCTTCAGCTTTGGGCCATCACCAGTTTGTGCATTCGGGACACTGCTGGAGGTCTCTTATTATCTGCGAGTCAACCTCTGAGCAGCTCGACTGCTCGGCTACAGCTTGTAGTGACGTGTCTAGTATGTTGTAGAGTTGACCCACGATGCTAATAAGAAGATAGAACCTCAAAATAAAATACGCTGAAGAAAATCAAGCGGCTTCATGGTCCAACGACGAAAGAAAGTCTTCTCCCATCTCTTCACCCCTTGCTCGAAACCTCCGCCGATGTGGACGAAGCTCAAAGCAGCAGATCAAAGGACAATGCCTTCTGTCGCGTCCCTTCCTCGAGCCGGGCCTCCGGTAGAATCGTTTTAGAGAGAAGTAGGAACGAAAGCCGAACCGCGATAGAGAAAAAAAAAAAAAACGAAAACGAAAAAATAAAATAAAAAAGAGAAGCCGCAGAAACCTGCGGATAGACTGTCCAGCTTCATGTGCGTACCAACGCACACGACACCGTCTCACCGCGCTGGTTGGGAAAGCCAACGAAAGTGTTCGGAGCGGCACGGTACAGTGGTCTACCACAACCACACGCCCCCCATCCTCTCCCCGCCCCTTTTGCTTATACATTAGCGCCAGTTTGGAAGGAAATGCTTGACGATTGCTGCCAGGCAAAGAACCGAAGGGATCCCAAGTGCGTGCAAGAACCACGTGTTGTGAACGGACGTGAGGTCATGCGGGTCTACCCCTATACGGCAAATCACACAAACACAACAGGTCAAAAGTTCTGAGTGAGAAAACAACACACGGTGGTGTAAGCGAAGAACAAATCAGATTGTGCTTGGATTGTATTTTCCCCCTCTACCTCTATATTGCCTCCCTTCCATTCGGAGTCAAAGCAGCTACGTCGAGTATTTTCCTTCCGCTCGCAGTGAGACCTGTCTTGTGCTGGATGCGGTCATTGGCTGTGCCTCGTGACGGCTAAAAGCACTCGCGACCAGTGTCCGCAAAAGGTTGCGCGGACATAGGCCGGCCATCTTTCCCGACTGGCCAGTCAAAAGCCGCGTCAGGTCATCGGCGGTCCACTGCGCAGAATTGCACGAGGCGCTTTAAGAGTATAAGGCCAGGTCACCTTTGTTGTTGTTCCAGGATTCGCATAGGGGTTGGTGCTCACAGTCCTCACACTTTCGAATGGCCTTGAGAGTGCCTTGCACTTTCTTACCGGTGAGACGACACCGCTCGTGGGGTGTGAGGCAACACCAGGGAAAATATTCATCCGCTCCCCAACAGCTGGAACGATGCCGTGCCTGAATATCCGCACGACGTACCCTATGTTCAGTGGGAGTTGAGATTCTCTGTCAAGATGCTAGCCGCCGCCATAGGGCGGGCTATTGCCAAAAGGAGGAGAGCCCGCGAAACAACGTGTCAACACACGCCTGCCAGGCGGTCTCGTCCGCCAGTCAGAACGCCCCCGGCTGCGCCACCATCGGTGCAACAATCATCTTTGACAGGGCCACGGCTCGCTCCGCGCCCACGGCGCAACGACTTGCGCCCGCCGTAGTAGTACGGGATAGTAGTGGGGCGACCGGATACTCCTCGGAGAGATGGTCCCTGCACTCTAACTCGTCTCTCTCTCTCATCCTGTAGTCTGTCGCCGCGGGCACCGATCCCGACCGCCGTTACCAGAATCCATCAGACGTGAACTCGACTCGAAAGAGAAAGAAGAAGAAGAGTGTGAACGAAATAACGCTAGGAACACCCCATTCCCGCCACACCACCGGCGATGACCTATCCGCATGCCGAGGAACGTCGAGACTGGGCCGGAAAAACCTGCCCACCGCACGATCCCGGAAAAAGAAAAAAAAAAAAAAAACCCAAAAGAAACCAAAAGCGAAATAAAAAAGAAAAGACGCCGATTCATCCCTCGGGATCAACGGTGCCGCAAAAGAAGAAAACCGACGAAGCATGTAAAACGAATCTTTTTGGCGAAACTTGACCCCTTTTAAAAAACTCCAAAAGACTGCGAATCGCGTCCCCCGTTCCCCCCAATGGGGTTCTCTTGCTTGCTCCCCTTCCCCACCTCCCACCCTTTCTATTTCTCTGCCAAACGTGCCTTGCTTTGGCAGAACAAAAGAAGCTTATCACAGCCGCACGGCGTCTGGCTCAAATTGAGGACAAATGCACTGAGCAACGGCCCCGGCCTCTCGTTGCGTCGGGGTCATTGACATGCCGGTGCCCCCCTACTACTACTGCTCAGCAGTAGTCGTCGCGTTGGCCGCGCTTTCACCCGGCTGGCGAGTGACGAGCTCTTGTTTTTTTTCCCTCTTGAAAGGATGCTAACATAGCGGGAAACAGTTGACCAGACCTCTTGTGTGTTCATGCTACTCACGATTGCGGGAGTCGGAGAACAGCTAACGTTACCTAAGGCAGTACCGACCCCCTTTTTCGTGAGAAAAAGCGAAAACTAAGAACACCTTCTTTTTTGTATCTGGTTTGCCCAGAGCTGCGACTCAACTATTCTTCTGTCCAGCGAGGCGCCAAGACCGGGAGCTCGTCTCCTCAACCGCACGCATCCGTCTACACTTACCTTTTCACTTTTATTCCTTTCACCTTTTTTTTTTTTTTTTTTTTTACCCGCTCCTTTTCCGCGCCTCCAAACACCAATAATAAGCCACTTTCTTTCATTTCTTCCTCGCCAGATCTGATGCCCTTTCTTTTCCATCTTTTCTTTTTTGTGTGCGCCGCGGGTGGGAGACAGGCGACAGCCACGCCGTGCTGTGTTTTTGAAACCGGAGTCGCTCCCCCGGGAGCATCCGTGTTCCGGTTAGTTTAAACTCATAAAGATGGTGATCGGCAGTAAATACACACAAAATATGAGAATAATGACCGAAACCACCAATGACCAACGAAGGTCACCCGGAGACTTTAAACCCCCGGAGTTTCAAGCGAACTTTCACTCTAAAATAAGTACATACGGAAGCAATATCAGCAACCGCGGTGCATTGCAAACTTGAAAGATAACGCCGACAGCGTGTTTGGGAGCTGAACGATCATGTTCACTCGGAACAGGCCAATCCACCCCCCGGCGCTTGCATTGTCTTTGGTTGCAGTAGGCCTTTCGTCACACGAAGTGTTTTTCGCCTGGCGCCGGCACACAAGAATAAAAAGTCATACACATTTCTTCTCAGATCGAACCGCATTCCGTCACTTCGTATCCCTAAACCTTTCTTTTTCCCTTCTTTTCTTTTGTCGTCGTGATTCGCCCAGCTTGTCTGCTGGTTGACCACCCACCCTTTCTCCCGTTGCCATTCCTCCCTGATGTTTTGTGCCTCCCTTATGCGCCTCCTCATTTACGTGCTAGCCGATTCATTGTCACCCGGGTATATTCCTTTCCGTTCCATTTCTTTCTCGCAGTTCGCTCAAGGGCGGCGTCAGCCCCCTCCTGCAGAAATTAACTTGCACCCGTAGCAACCAAGGGATTCGCTTCTGTCACCAGATTCAGACCGCGGTGCTGGTCAACTTTCCTTTTTTTGAAATCATACTACCAGGGCAGGGCTTACGCTCCGTTTTCGGTCTCAGAGAAAATACGTGTGGTCCACGTGTGGGCGCCTTAGGTTCGAGGGGAAAAAAAGACTGGTGGTACCTGTGGATCCACACGTGGGGGAACAAAATCCAAAAAGAATTAACGTGTGGAAATCCACACGTTCCACACGTGGAGCGTAAGCCCTGCACCAGGGTCTCCAAGAGGTTCTGGAGGAGTTCTTCCGACCTGCGGTCTGGGTGTGGTTCTGGTCAGAAACCTACATTTTGGCACCTGCGACACTGGACTGAGACTGGCCCAGTGTTTTTCAAAAGGTTTCCGCGCCTGCGGCGCAGTCATTTTTTGACTCGTCCATGATGCGGCTGATGGTACGAGCATTCGAACCTTCAGGAAAACTGCTCCAATACACCCACTGCATTCATTCAGCCGCTGTCAAACCTTCTTGAGTCCGCGCCATTGCTGCACGCTTGTCACCAGTACAGAAGAACACGAGCTCCTTCGAGGTTGCTTCGCTTCTTTGCGGAATCGTTCGGTGAAAACGCTGACGACTGGGGTCCGTTGTCAAGGGCACCCATGAGAGAGACTTCGACGGCAAGCGACGTCTCATCGGGAGGAGACTAGCTGCTGGCACCTTTATCTTCCGGCCGGCACCGGTGGCTACGCCGCCGCTGTTGGCGTAGCCACTGTCTGCTCCCAGACCGAATTAGCTCTTCGGCGGAATGAACTCTTCGGCGGCAGTCATCTATCGGTCCATTCTTCAGGATCCTCGACATGGGCACTGCTACTTGAGATGCGAATGATGAAGTACACAAGCACCCCCTGGAAGAAGTCGAACGACAAGTTGAAGGAAGCGTAGGCAATCTCTGCTAAAGACTTGTCAGTTGTGCCTGTCGCCGAAGGCATTTAGCATACGGCTGAAGAAAGCATCCAAAAGTTCTGCCTTGCGATCTTCGTGCGTTGAAGTCGAACTTTGTTGGTGAGTGCGTGAGCCTCTCCTCTATCACACTAGTTCCAGGCTACTTAGCCCGGGTCTCTGGGGCGCGTCCCCCTCCTTCTCTTGGTCGCCTGGTCTTGCGTCTTGCTGGTCCGTCCGGGCTGGTCGCTTCGCGCTTCCCCTTCGTCTTGCATCACCTCGTCTCCACTCCCTGCCGCACGGGCTTCTTCCGTTTGTGCCACCTGCGACGCGGGCCGCTTTACTGCTCGTCTGCGCGTCGACTGCTCTGTACTCGTTGCCTTATCCGCGATTGCCGCTTCTCGTACCGACCGCGCCTGCCTTTCCTGTTCTGCCTTTCGCCTCTGTGGTCCGTCGGCCGCTTCGGCTCGGGCGTCCTGCTGTGCTATCTGAATCTCCTGCGATCTTCGTGCGGTTTCGCAACAAGGGCAGGCGCGCGCGCATTTGCGCGAAGTCACGTTCTATGCCGCAGCCACTTGCAACACGCGTGCGGCATCCTTTTGCGGCGATCGCGTGCCTCACCACCACAGTGCGGCAACGAAGAGCCGTCGATGGCTGCATGTGGTGGTTGAACGTGTGCTCCGAGGTCAATGACCAGCCAAGGAGCTTGATTTGTTTGACCCATCGTAGTCCGTCGGCTACACGGAGGGTTACCATGCGGTTGCTGGAGGCGACTTTGTTACCGCAGTTGTTCACGTCAACTGACACGATCAACTTGCCGTGGTGCTGGTGCCAGGGCGAGATGCGGGAGGGCGCGCCGCAGCCGGCTACGTCGCCGCCCTCGCTGCCGCTGCTGCTGCCCGCTCTGCCCGCTCTGCCCGCGCCGCTTGCCGCTGCGGCGTCCCTCCCGCAGGACGAGCGCCTCCCGCAAGCTGCTGCTGCTGCCCTGCTGCGCCGCCGACCGACGCCGGCGGGACGGCGGATGCGTCGAATAGTCGGCGGCCGGGGGTGGTGGGCGCGGACGCGCTGGAGGGGTGATGGCAGGCAGCGGAGGAGACCACCGCGAAGTGCAGCCGAGGGGGTGGTGACACGTAGCAATTTGCTGGGCTCGTCATCAATATGCATGTATGAAGGCACGTGCTCCCACTTGCAGATTCTGAAGCAACAGCCTCAACGACAAGGAATTTGTATCACCTGTGGCGCGGGCCGCTTCACTGCTCGTCTACGTTGTGGATCGCTCCACACCCGTTCCCTTCGCCGTGCCTACCGCTTTTCGAACCGACCGCGCCCGTCCTGGGTAGAAAATTTAGGGGGAAAAAATAGGGTTGATGTTTTGACCCAAAAATTTAGACCCGGAGTTTTTAAAACCCCGGAGTTTCAAGCGAACTTTTTAAAAATTCAACAAGATTTTCCTGCTGAAAACCTTATGGCACATTGCGACTGTGAACAAAGATTTTGAGATAGCAAAAACCGAGCGTAGCGAGCTTTTTGTGAGACGGTTTTATTCTATGCATATACACAGCAGACGTGGTGCAAATCGCTTTTCAAAAAAATTCTCTCGCTCCCAGCGAGCAGGGTATGACGAACACGAACATCTAGGTATCATCACCATCAACTTATCAAACATGGCGTCTGAAGCCCTCAAGCTGTTCGAGGCTCTCGAGAGCAACCTGACGGCCGCGCACGCGGAGAAGTTCGCTGCGGCTGTCCGATCGGTCCACGTGGAGGACCTGTCGGCGGCGGGTCTGTGGGACGCGATGGAGAGCGCGGCGCAGGCAGGAAAGAAGAAGGAGAACAAGCGTCAGGCGGCGTGCATGGCGTTCGGAGCGCTGGCGAAGGACGAGGAGTCGCACGTGGAGGCGTACACGACGAAGCTGTTCCCGATCATCATGCAGCTGATCGGAGACAAGACGAAGCCGGTGGCGAAGGCGGCAGAAGCGGCGGTGAAGCTGTACGCGAAGCGAGTTGCGACGACGAGCGCGGAGACGCAGGGAACGATCCAGGAGATGCTTGAGTGCCTGCAGTCTCTGAAGTTCCAGGTGAAGATCGCGGCGCTGGAGTGCATCGCGGTCTTCGCTTCTTCGCCGGCGGCGAGGAAGGCGATTGCGCTGTCGATGCCTGACCTTGTGCCGGCTGTGGGCGGAGTGCTGCACGACACGAAGGCGGAGGTGCGTGAGGAGGCGGAGCACACGCTGATGTCGATTGCGCGCGTTGTGAGCAACAAGGATATCGAGACGCTGATCCCGATGCTGGTGAAGGCGCTGATGGAGCCGGAGAACGTGCCGGACTGCATCTACCAGCTGTCGTGCACGAAGTTCGTGGCGACGGTGCAGAGACCTGAGCTTGCGCTGATCACGCCGCTGTTGGTGCGGGGATTCCGTGAGCGGGACGTGAAGATTGTGCGTCAGTCGTCGAAGATTGCGGACAACTTGTCGAAGCTTGTGGAGGTTGCGAGCGAGGCGGAGCCGCTGCTGCCGATGTTGATCCCGGCCCACGAGGAGGCTGCGGCTCACGTGGCAGACCCGGAGTGCCGAAACGTGTGCACCAAGGTGCTGCACCAGCTGAACCGGATGAAGGCGGTGATCGACAAGGAGAAGCTGGGCCGCGTCGACGAGGCGAAGATGCTGTCGCTGTTGTCTGCTGACAAGGGAGTGGGAGCTAAGGACAAGCAGATGGTGGCGCACGCGGCACGGTTGTGCGAGTCTCTGTTCATGATGAAGGAGCTGGACGTGCAGGAGTGGACGAAGGCGGTGGAGGCGGTGAGCAAGAAGGGAGAGGCCGAAGCGGTTGCGAAGCGCGTGTTCAAGGTGTGCGAGGCTGCGATGCGTGGAGATGAGGAGAAGGAGGAGGAGAACGCAGAGGAGCTGTGCAACTGCACGTTCACGCTGGCGTACGGAAACAAGATTCTGCTGAAGAACACGAACCTGCGACTGGTGCGAGGTGTGAAGTACGGTCTGATCGGACCGAACGAGTGCGGAAAGACGTCGCTGCTGAAGGCGATTGCTAATGACCAGGTGGAAGGGTTCCCGCCGAGCACTGAGGTGCGGACGACGTTCGTGGAAGCCGACATCTTGGGAGAGCTGAGCCATTTGTCGTGCATTGACTACATCTTCGAGGACCCGCGGATCAAGTCAGCGAACCTGTCGAAGGATGCGGTGATGAAGGCGATGGAAGCTGTGGGCTTCGCGGGACACGGAGACCCGGGTGGCAAGGCCGCGCGTATCATGGACTCTGTGTCGTCGCTGTCTGGAGGTTGGAGAATGAAGCTTGCGTTGGCGCGAGCGATGCTTCAGAAGGCGGACATCCTGCTGATGGACGACCCGACGAACCACTTGGACGTGAAGAACGTTGCATGGGTTGAGGACTACATCAAGAACCTGAAGGACGTGACGTGCATGATCGTGTCGTCGAACCCGAGCTTGTTGTCGAGCTGCTGCAGCCGATTGGTGCACATCGAGAACTTGCGTCTGCACAGCTTCAAGGGAACGCTGAAGGACTTCGTGGAAGAGCGCCCGGAGGCGAAGTCGTACTTCGAGCTGACGTCGACGAGGGGACTGAAGTTCTCGTTCCCGGAACCGGGTTTCATCGAGGGAGTGACGAGCAGAGGAAAGGTGCTGATGAAGATGGACAACGTGGACTTCTCGTACCCCGGAAACCCGAAGCCGACGGTGGTGAACCTGACGGTGAGAGTGTCGATGGCGAGCCGTGTTGCGTGCCTGGGCCCGAACGGAGCAGGAAAGTCGACGATGATCAAGTTGTTGACTGGAGAGCTGGAGCCGGAGAAAGGAACGACGTGGAAGCACCCGAACGCGAAGATTGCGTACGTGGCGCAGCACGCGTTCCATCACATCGAGAAGCACTTGAAGATGACACCGACGCAGTACATCCTGTGGCGTTACGAATACGGAACTGACAAGGAGGCGCTGAACAAGGTCACGATGGTGTTGACCCCGGAGGAGGAGAAGACGCTGACCGAGGTGAAAACGTGGGAGTACACTGACAGCGACGGCCTGAAGAGACAGAAGCACACGATCGAGAAGCTGACGGGCGTCCGTAAGAACCAGAAGAAGGGGTACCTCTATGAAGTGCAGTTCTCCGGCAAGAACCCGGGTGAGGGTCCGAAGGGTTTCGTTGCTGAGGAGAAGCTTATCGAAGGTGGATGGGGTAAGCACGTCAAGATGACTGCCGAGAGGATCTTGGCTGAGGAAGGCAGGTGTGTATTGTTAGTGTTGTTGATGTTTGTTTGTTGTTGTTTGTGTTTGCCGCAGTTCACTGCTTGCGAGACCTGTGTCACTTCGTGTCAAGGCTTTCTCATGCACTTCATTTTGCATGACGGTCATCATGCCTGCACTGGTGCTGTGCACCGTGTGTTCGTCTGTTGCTCTTCTGTTGACGTGGTGAACCTTACCCTCCACACACAGGTACAAGAGACCGTTGACGCAAGCGAACGTTGAGAAGTTGCTGACCGACGTTGGTTTGGAGACGGAGTACGCGAGCCATTACCAGATGAGCTCCCTCTCTGGTGGTCAGAAGGTGAAGGTTGTGTTGGCAGCCGCGATGTGGGACCAGCCGCACATTGTGATCCTCGACGAGCCGACGAACTACTTGGACAGAGAATCGCTCGCAGCCCTCGCTGGAGCCATCCAGGAGTTCAAGGGTGGAGTTGTCATCATCACGCACAACGACCAGTTCTCGAAGACCCTGTGCCCGGAGACGTGGATCCTGGAGAAGGGCGACGACGGTATTGGCCGCCTTGACTGCAAGGGTGACGCCGACTGGATGGAGGCCATCATGAAGGAGAAGACCTCCGCTACCGTCATGGACGAGATGGTCGATGCCCTCGGCAACGTCAGCAAAGTATGCCTGATTCTCAACACGTTACGTCGCGGACTATCTTCCGACCGGGATAAGGTGTTTGTGGAAACCCACCACGTTTCTAGGTTTTTTGTTGCAAGAAGGGTAGCCAGTCTGTTGTGTCAAATTAAGCCGCATACTCCACGCCTGGTGGTGCCATTCCGTCATTTCCTTATAAAGTTCAGCCTTGTGTTCTGTGTGGGGCACCCCCCCTGAACCCATATGCTTTTGCCGTGGGAGCAAATACCGTAGACTGCTGCAGAACTGCCAGAGCTGAGAACCGCTAACACCCCGCCTGTTGGTATTAGGTATCGGCGTCTTGGAACGGACTAATAGAATAGCTAGCTCGGTCTTCACTCTCAAACAACGACCACAGGTGAAGGCAGTGAAGAAGGAGCTTAGCCGCAAGGAGAAGAAGCAGCGCGAATTGGCCAAGAAGAGAGCCAAGGAGATGGGCCAGGACTGGTCCAGCAGCGAAGAGGACTAAGAGAGTGGCATGCGTCAGGTTTAGGGGTCCGAAAAGGACTGACAGAAACAAGTGTTGCTGATGATTCACAGCAGCGACACCTGCTTCAAGACTCGTATTACCTGGACGAGGAAGGGAAATTCGCCGTCATCCGTTGTCACCAGAGTGTTGCACATGCTTGCAGCAATCCATTTTATTTTCTGAACCATTTTTCGGACCGCCAGATTAGCTGCGACGTGTCTTCGTTTCGTGTGCCGTGTTTGGGTCCGTGTTCATGTGATGGGGTGCACCAGAAACCTTGCACGTCTTGCCATGCATCCGCGTCCCCCTCTTTTGCCCTGTTTTGCATCCCCGTTGTTCGCGCCGTCTTGTGCCATCGTTACAACGCTTGAATGCATCCCAGCCACCGCTCCCGTCCCTTATTCTTATCTGAACCCCCGCAAAAATCTGGGATTCTCACACCATATCGGCGCTTTTCTTGCCGGAGGATGCTGGAAGCAGGAAAGACCATCGTGGGTTGCCCTGTCGCGAACATGTTGCCGCACGTACCATGCACCGCCGCCCACAGTCGGGGGACAAGATCCTCCTAAGACAGAGATCCGGTGGTCGAGGTGCTGTGGTCTTCCTTGTCGTCCAACTCCACGCTAGTTCGCATACCGAACCCCTCTCTCTATTCCCGCCCTCGTATTTCTCTCTTCGTATCGTACGCCGAGCTCAAGGAAATGCTGCTTCCGGACACTTTTCTTCTCAAGTCAGCGATTCATTAGACTGTGTGTGTGAACTCCAGTCCACATAACAAACTACGCCGTCGGTTCGATTCGATGCTGGGGTTCATGTGCAGCTGTCCGCGTAGCAATTCCTTTTTGTTCTACTGCCCTTTTTACCTCGCTTCTGTTCTTTTTAGTTGAGCTGTCATTCCTGTCATTTTGATCATCTTTTCGTCACGCGCCTTTCAAGTTGTCACGCACGTCAGATCAGCCTGCAAAGTGCGCCGCCACACAGCCCTGTCCCGTTCTTCCCCTTCTCCCCCCTCTTCTTTTTTTTGTTCGCCTCCCGATGCACGTGGCCACCAGCTGCGCGCTCGCAACGGACATCGATTCTTCCCGCGTTCACTTTCTTCGCAAATCTTCACGGTTGGTCAAATTCGGGTGGCTCCCTGGGAAAGACCGGCGCCGGGGGTAGTCACGCCTTGGCAGTCCCAGGTGACGGATTCGCCTGTGCTCTGGTAGCACGGGTGGTCCTGGCTGTGACGAGCTACGCCTCGTTCGGTGCTGCTTCGTGCTGACTGCCCTACAAGAGACATGCTTTGCACTCTCTAGCGAACCGCCGACAGAGGTCCGCCGCAGTTCTATTTGCATTTTTCTTTCGCGTCCCCCATCCCGTGGGTGAGTCACGAGCTCCCCCGGAAGGGAAGAGACCGAGATGCGACCAGCCCGACTCAGGGCAGTAGACGCCCCTGCGCCGGCGCGCGCGCCTGGTATGTGTCCGCATGTGCAATAAGCAAAATACCGCTGTCGCCTGGAATGGATATGCCTGGGAGGCGATCACCCGTCTGCCGTGGAGTACTTTTCGCAGGCGGTGCCGCATGGGCCCATCCATCTGCCCATCCATATTGAAGTTTGCGGCTGTTCGTGGAGGCGGGCTCCCCCGAGCAAGGTGTGGTGGGAAAGGAGCTCGCAAGCTGGTTGAAGGAGAACGTCGTTTTACCAGCTGCGCTTCCGTGCGTGTGGCTCAGCGTAACGAAGGGGAGAGACCGCCCCAGTCTACATCCCCTCTTCCCGCAGCCTTCTTCGCTGCTGGCAAAGGACCATTGGGATAGGAGCCATTGGGACAATCCCATGGTACCGCGTGCATGGCGCGATCGGGCTCACGGCAGCCGAGTGCTGCGCCGTACGCTGAGTTTTCTGGAAACAGCTCAAAACGATCTTCTACGTTCTTCTCGGAGCTTCAAGTTGTTTTTGAAACAGGACCTATGGCATCCGGGCCATGAAAAAAATAGCGTCGAATTGGTTATCTACTGTGTAGCTTGCATACTCCTATTCTAGCCCGTGTCGTACGGGCAGTCAGCTTGGTCTTGCACCGCACATATCCCTAACCATCGTTGCATCGTTGCAGGAAATCATGGGATTTTTTTTTGCATCGTTGCATCGTTGCAGGTAGGCATAGGGCAACCATGCAACGATGCAGTGCAACGATGTAGTGCAGCGATGTAGTGCAACGATGCGATGTCGTGCAACGATAGGAGTAACAAACCATAGGTTTGAACGTATGCAGCAGTAGTGCAACTATAGGACACAATGCAACGATGCAATGGTAGGTTGGTTCAGTAGTGTTGTTGAACTACCTGTGATGAACCAAGTGGATGATGATGATGATGATGATGATGATGATGATGATGATGATGATGATGATGATGATGATGATGATGATGATGATGATGATGATGATGATGATGATGATGATGATGATGATGATGATGATGATGATGATGATGATGATGATGATGATGATGATGATGATGATGATGATGATGATGATGATGATGATGATGATGATGATGATGATGATGATGATGATGATGATGATGATGATGATGATGATGATGATGATGATGATAGCGACGCGAGCGACTCTTCGGTGGATGACACTTCTTTGGCGGACGACGACGATTCATCTCTTGATGAGAAACCTCTTTCGCAATCGCGTGTTCCCGTGCAAGTCAGGCCTCGGGAGACAGCAGAAGTGACCCCTGCACCAGTGAATACAGAGCCAGAATTGTTGCTGACCCAGGCATCTGCACGAACCGCAAAGGCAGGAGAAGTGCGAAAGCCGCTGCTGCTGGTCTCTCGAGCTTTGGCTTCACGGTAGGTGACTATCCGCCAAGAAGACGTGTACTAGTAATTATTCGTCTTCGGGCAGTATGCCGATATTTTTGTTTGCATCGTTGCAAGAGGGTCCTGGCCGCCGAGAGTTGGATATGTGCGGTCTTGCACTACCAAAAACGATTACTTTCATTCCCAAATTTCAAAAGATCCCGTTTTTTATTCTGCCCGAGGCAAAGCAACTGGACGCATGCATTCTAATGTTTAGGTATCATCACTCATCAACTTATCAAACATGGCGTCTGAAGCCCTCAAGCTGTTCGAGGCTCTCGAGAGCAACCTGACGGCCGCGCACGCGGAGAAGTTCGCTGCGGCTGTCCGATCGGTCCACGTGGAGGACCTGTCGGCGGCGGGTCTGTGGGACGCGATGGAGAGCGCGGCGCAGGCAGGAAAGAAGAAGGAGAACAAGCGTCAGGCGGCGTGCATGGCGTTCGGAGCGCTGGCGAAGGACGAGGAGTCGCACGTGGAGGCGTACACGACGAAGCTGTTCCCGATCATCATGCAGCTGATCGGAGACAAGACGAAGCCGGTGGCGAAGGCGGCAGAAGCGGCGGTGAAGCTGTACGCGAAGCGAGTTGCGACGACGAGCGCGGAGACGCAGGGAACGATCCAGGAGATGCTTGAGTGCCTGCAGTCTCTGAAGTTCCAGGTGAAGATCGCGGCGCTGGAGTGCATCGCGGTCTTCGCTTCTTCGCCGGCGGCGAGGAAGGCGATTGCGCTGTCGATGCCTGACCTTGTGCCGGCTGTGGGCGGAGTGCTGCACGACACGAAGGCGGAGGTGCGTGAGGAGGCGGAGCACACGCTGATGTCGATTGCGCGCGTTGTGAGCAACAAGGATATCGAGACGCTGATCCCGATGCTGGTGAAGGCGCTGATGGAGCCGGAGAACGTGCCGGACTGCATCTACCAGCTGTCGTGCACGAAGTTCGTGGCGACGGTGCAGAGACCTGAGCTTGCGCTGATCACGCCGCTGTTGGTGCGGGGATTCCGTGAGCGGGACGTGAAGATTGTGCGTCAGTCGTCGAAGATTGCGGACAACTTGTCGAAGCTTGTGGAGGTTGCGAGCGAGGCGGAGCCGCTGCTGCCGATGTTGATCCCGGCCCACGAGGAGGCTGCGGCTCACGTGGCAGACCCGGAGTGCCGAAACGTGTGCACCAAGGTGCTGCACCAGCTGAACCGGATGAAGGCGGTGATCGACAAGGAGAAGCTGGGCCGCGTCGACGAGGCGAAGATGCTGTCGCTGTTGTCTGCTGACAAGGGAGTGGGAGCTAAGGACAAGCAGATGGTGGCGCACGCGGCACGGTTGTGCGAGTCTCTGTTCATGATGAAGGAGCTGGACGTGCAGGAGTGGACGAAGGCGGTGGAGGCGGTGAGCAAGAAGGGAGAGGCCGAAGCGGTTGCGAAGCGCGTGTTCAAGGTGTGCGAGGCTGCGATGCGTGGAGATGAGGAGAAGGAGGAGGAGAACGCAGAGGAGCTGTGCAACTGCACGTTCACGCTGGCGTACGGAAACAAGATTCTGCTGAAGAACACGAACCTGCGACTGGTGCGAGGTGTGAAGTACGGTCTGATCGGACCGAACGAGTGCGGAAAGACGTCGCTGCTGAAGGCGATTGCTAATGACCAGGTGGAAGGGTTCCCGCCGAGCACTGAGGTGCGGACGACGTTCGTGGAAGCCGACATCTTGGGAGAGCTGAGCCATTTGTCGTGCATTGACTACATCTTCGAGGACCCGCGGATCAAGTCAGCGAACCTGTCGAAGGATGCGGTGATGAAGGCGATGGAAGCTGTGGGCTTCGCGGGACACGGAGACCCGGGTGGCAAGGCCGCGCGTATCATGGACTCTGTGTCGTCGCTGTCTGGAGGTTGGAGAATGAAGCTTGCGTTGGCGCGAGCGATGCTTCAGAAGGCGGACATCCTGCTGATGGACGACCCGACGAACCACTTGGACGTGAAGAACGTTGCATGGGTTGAGGACTACATCAAGAACCTGAAGGACGTGACGTGCATGATCGTGTCGTCGAACCCGAGCTTGTTGTCGAGCTGCTGCAGCCGATTGGTGCACATCGAGAACTTGCGTCTGCACAGCTTCAAGGGAACGCTGAAGGACTTCGTGGAAGAGCGCCCGGAGGCGAAGTCGTACTTCGAGCTGACGTCGACGAGGGGACTGAAGTTCTCGTTCCCGGAACCGGGTTTCATCGAGGGAGTGACGAGCAGAGGAAAGGTGCTGATGAAGATGGACAACGTGGACTTCTCGTACCCCGGAAACCCGAAGCCGACGGTGGTGAACCTGACGGTGAGAGTGTCGATGGCGAGCCGTGTTGCGTGCCTGGGCCCGAACGGAGCAGGAAAGTCGACGATGATCAAGTTGTTGACTGGAGAGCTGGAGCCGGAGAAAGGAACGACGTGGAAGCACCCGAACGCGAAGATTGCGTACGTGGCGCAGCACGCGTTCCATCACATCGAGAAGCACTTGAAGATGACACCGACGCAGTACATCCTGTGGCGTTACGAATACGGAACTGACAAGGAGGCGCTGAACAAGGTCACGATGGTGTTGACCCCGGAGGAGGAGAAGACGCTGACCGAGGTGAAAACGTGGGAGTACACTGACAGCGACGGCCTGAAGAGACAGAAGCACACGATCGAGAAGCTGACGGGCGTCCGTAAGAACCAGAAGAAGGGGTACCTCTATGAAGTGCAGTTCTCCGGCAAGAACCCGGGTGAGGGTCCGAAGGGTTTCGTTGCTGAGGAGAAGCTTATCGAAGGTGGATGGGGTAAGCACGTCAAGATGACTGCCGAGAGGATCTTGGCTGAGGAAGGCAGGTGTGTATTGTTAGTGTTGTTGATGTTTGTTTGTTGTTGTTTGTGTTTGCCGCAGTTCACTGCTTGCGAAACCTGTGTCACTTCGTGTCAAGGCTTTCTCATGCACTTCATTTTGCATGACGGTCATCATGCCTGCACTGGTGCTGTGCACCATGTGTTCGTCTGTTGCTCTTCTGTTGACGTGGTGAACCTTACCCTCCACACACAGGTACAAGAGACCGTTGACGCAAGCGAACGTTGAGAAGTTGCTGACCGATGTTGGTTTGGAGACGGAGTACGCGAGCCATTACCAGATGAGCTCCCTCTCTGGTGGTCAGAAGGTGAAGGTTGTGTTGGCAGCTGCGATGTGGGACCAGCCGCACATTGTGATCCTCGACGAGCCGACGAACTACTTGGACAGAGAGTCGCTCGCAGCCCTCGCTGGAGCCATCCAGGAGTTCAAGGGTGGAGTTGTCATCATCACGCACAACGACCAGTTCTCGAAAACCCTGTGCCCGGAGACGTGGATCCTGGAGAAGGGCGACGACGGTATTGGCCGCCTTGACTGCAAGGGTGACGCCGACTGGATGGAGGCCATCATGAAGGAGAAGACCTCCGCTACCGTCATGGACGAGATGGTCGATGCCCTCGGCAACGTCAGCAAGGTATGAACACATTACGTTGCAGACTGTCTTCCACCACCGTTGGGTGTTTGTGTCTGGAAACCAACCGCGTCTTTAGATTTTTGTTGCAAGAAGAATGGACTGCGGCAGAACTGCCACAGTTCCACAGCAAACAAACGCTGCTTCCATACCTCGCTATCGGCTTCTTGAATGGACTAATAATTTAGAGTAGCTGGGTCGGTCCTCACTCTTAAGCAAACGACCACAGGTGAAGGCAGTGAAGAAGGAGCTTAGCCGCAAGGAGAAGAAGCAGCGTGAGCTGGCCAAGAAGAGAGCAAAGGAGATGGGCCAGGACTGGTCCAGCAGCGAAGAGGACTAAACCCAATTCCGATTAGCAGAGCCCATCGGGCTCTGGTGCCCTTCTACCATCCCGCGTCCCCCCCCTGCTTGTTGGGCATCCTGTCACGGCACCCCAATACGTCCGGATCCGACAAGTTGCAAGCAATGCAGAAACACAGCTTCCCCTTCTCCAAAAGACGGTTGACTTTCGTTGCCGTCTTACTCTCTGTCCCAAGTTCCTTGAGCTTGCTCTCTATCTAAGCGACCATCCGACAGGCCGTCCATTGACCTGTTTTTCTCATTCTTTTTCATTACTGTATCTTTTTACCCTGACGCGCAGTTCGGGCGAAGAAGTAGGCGGTCCCACGAATCACAGTTTCATTTGAAGAAGTACTCTTCCAGGATCAGCGCCTCGAATTTGGCAGGAAATGCAAAAGGAACACTGCTGTTCGCGTTTCCGAAACTGTGACGTCGCGTGTGACAACTGCTTTTCCGTCTTGTATCTCTGTCCTGACGCAGGCGCGCTGTCAGGGCCACTTTATCATTCGTTTCTTTGGTGATTGTCTGAACCGGGTGACTTCCTGGTTGGTCTCGTCACCTTCTTTGCCTCCTCGTTTTTTTTTTTTTTTTTTGTTTCTCGACTTTTCCGAATGTCATTCTTTCTACGTCTTCTTTTCCATCACTTCCCGGGCGTGCTCGTCGACGAATCCGGTCCCTACAGTCTTGGAAGTTCGTCGGAACGCGAGCGCCCACACCACTCTCCCTCTCATCTTGTACTCCCCGGTTTCGGCCCACCTCTCTCCCTTTTCCCCTTTTTCTGTGGCCTCGTATTCATTCTGCCTTTCCTTTCTGAGTGAAAAAACGTCTTCAGGGGAACGCCTTAGTCGTGCACATCGCGCGAGAACAAAAGCCACATCGGGGTGCCAAGGACATGTACCGGAATTGAACTCGCTCCGAGTCACGTGTGTTGCGCACCGCAGCAATGCGCACCGCAGCAAAATCATGAGCTGAAACTTGCACGATGCCACTCGTCTTGTGTCGTAGCTGTCTGCCACAAGGTAGCGTAATAGGCTAAATGGGAGCACAAGTAGAACAAACCTTGCAAACTTTGTGGCCACCTTGGTGGTTAGATATGCGATTTGTCACGGAAACCCACGTGACTTTCACTTCTTTTGGCCGAAAATTAGGTCTGAAAAACCTTTTTGTGGCAGACTGTGGTGACCATCTTCTGCTAACCTAGGAACGCCTCCCTGTACTTGGCCGCTTAACAGCAAGTCGAATTCTCGACTCTTGAAATGACACTGCGTCACCTCGCAAGGAAACCTAACCTAGCTTCCTATGTTCTGCCTCCTCAACACCTCTTCACAACCAGCGAGCGGTGCGACTCGATGTCGAATGGCCCGTAGAGGAGGAGCGGGAGAGGAAAGTACCGCCTTGGCCAATCCGAGTTGAGTAGAGCTGGAAAGCCGCAGGAAGACAGTGCCAGCAGTCTGAAAACAGTGAGGAGCTGGCGGATGAAGCAGACGCCTGATTGGTGCTTGGGCTATGTGTCGAAAAAGCCTGGAACTGGAACTGTCAGCTAGAGGAAACCATTGAGGGGACAAGTACAAGAACCTAAGAGAGTTTGTCTCGGCAAGACGACGATAGCGTGCAGTGGTCAGCGTGCCTGCTTCCAAATGGCGGAGGGTTCCGGGTTCACACCCCGCCTGACCCTTTGTTTATGTGCCCATGTGCCCAGCGTTTTTGGAATCCTTGATATCACACACCTGTGAAACTCATCTCAGCTGGGATTCCTTTGGCCGGACCCGACGCCGAACCTTTTTGAATGCTCGGTGAAAGACGAATCACACGAACATTTTCGGAGTCAAGAGGTTTGGTAAAATTGAAATCTTAAAATCTAATCTCTTAGACTGCGTGCGACTCTCGATTCGACGATGATTGGCTTGCTTACCATTATCGATCGAGTCGATCCGGTTTGATTGAGAATGTGGCGGTGCAAAGATCACTTACTCGATCAATGCTCTGTTTGAAATCCTGGGTCCGAGAACGGGCATCGCATATCTTCTGGAGTTGAATCGCATGGTTTGATGAAATTGGATGATGTTTGGTCAATGGATCTTGAAAGAGAGCGACTGACGATTTCCACGAATTTACATACTTCGCAGTCGGTCTGACTCAGACCGACTCGGACCGGGGGTTTCCGTACTTTTTTCCGAGTCAGAAAAAAGTCAGACGGGCGTCTGACTTGGACCGAGTCGGAAGAAAGTACGAAAAAAGTCAGACGAGCCGTCCGTTGCTTTTTGTGGGTTATTTCCGGTTGTTTTTCTGGGTTCACTTGGGTGATGAACGAAGAGGTGACCGGCGCAGTGCACATCCATTGCGCTGTTCTCATCCAGAGTCCACATCCGCCTAGGCCCAGTGGGTGGCCACAAAACTCTTGGCGCGGGATGGGCTGAAACCTCGAAAGAATAGGAAAACCCCGGGCAATGAGAGACTGGAACTAAAACTCGAGAAATGTACTGAGGGTCTCGAGCCCGCTTCCACAACTTTTTCCGCCACTTCCCGTCGCCGGTTTGGGAGCTGGCAGCATAGCACCTCTCCAAAAGAGAAGGAACCAGCAAAAATAAGCAGGGATTGCAGGCCACAACCACTTATCGGAAAAGATTTTCCAAACCGGTCACAGAAGGCTGCGCGCAAGGGATCGATCCCTCGTAAGCTTATTTCGCAGTGGTTCAAGCGACCTCCGCCACCGGTGTGCGCTATCGGTTCCCTGGCACCCTATTTTGAGCAGAGAGTTCGCGTAAGCACCACCCACCGATGACGCTATGACTCTGAGTCTGAGGGCCGCTCAGTGCCGTCGAGTTCGGAGCTCTGAAATGAGTAGTAAATGTCTCAAGCCGAGGCACTCCTGCTAGGCACTGCCTGGTGCGGTCGGTTCCTTCGTTCTTTCCAGTTGGTTGCGGCCCTTGCTGCTTCGCCTGCGTCGCGTTCTTGCTTCGGCGTTATGGCGTCGGTTGGCGGGCGTGGGTGGTGGGTGCTGCCCTCAACGGTGAATTTTGTGCCGCGCAGCGGCGGCTGCGCTACTCCCTTTGTGTCGCTGCTTGATGCGTCGAGGTCCAGTGCGTCGTCTCAAAGACAGGTGTTCGGAGATCAGGCGGGTCTTTCAGTGTCTCAGTGGGCCAGCCGGGCGAGATCACAGGGGGCAAGGAAGGGGTAGGAAGAAAAGTGCAGCCCGAAGACCAGCCTCAACCCACCTGAATTCTCCTGTTGCAGGTTTAGGTGGTGTGCTCATCCTGCCATGCGCTTTGCACCAGTTCCTACCGTATACTAAAGGTATGCGAGCGCCGCCTCTGGGTGCTGGAAGAGGAGACCAGCGCATTTGTACCTGGATCTTGGCGGCTGGCAGTTCCCTTGGGACGTCTGCTTCAAACACCCCTCATCGGCCCTACGCTGCACTCAAGCAGCACGTGCGTGAGCAGGCAGGCTGGTGTGGTCCCAGAGTGCGCTTGTCCTGCATCGGCGGTGAGGGCCCAATCTGCACGGTACCGGTTCCTGAGGGGCTCACAATGGCCTGTCCTCAGTTGCCGTATCTCGCGTTTGGCCGCGACGTTTCTGCCAACCTGGACTGCGGGAATGGAGGTGGTCCGTTGGGGCGATACATTAGGGCACATAGGCGTGCTCGCGGTGACATGCTCTCGCCGTCGCCAGCCAATGGGGGCCTTTTTTTCGCCAGCGCGCCAGCTTCCTCGTTCCCCACCAGACCGCAGTGCCCGATGATTTGCCAGATCTCGATGTCGGCTGGCTCTCTCTGGGCCCCGCCTCACTCAGCATTGAGTGCAGAGTAGTGCAGCCAATCACTCAAACACTGTCACGGTTAGTGTTACTTCATGACGTCGTCGGTTGGGAGAGTCAACGATGATGAGGGTGAAGTCAAACTGGTCATGTTTCCAGGGCAAGTCTTGTCCACTCGCTTTCACGGTGCGGACGTTTTGGGCCGTTTTGGCTTCTGCTGGTTTTGACGGGGAAGCTGGTCATCCCTAGGTCCAGTGTCGAGTCTGCTTGCTTCGGCTGCACGTACTTCCTCGATCGCTCAGCAGTGAGCTCGAATTCGTCAAGAACCAGGTGGTCGACCGCGGGCGCGTGTCGGTTCTGTAACGCTCTCACCAGCCTGCCCATCTCTTTTTGAGCTCGAGAGATACGGTCAGGTGTATTCTATGCATTGCACTTCATGCCCGATACGAAAGATAGTTTCAGGCGGTTGTAGCGGCTTTTGAGTCCGACAATCTAAGGCTCAATGTGAAACGCCGCGGAGGAGCCTTTACACACAAAAACTCGTTTATGCGTGTCTGCAACAACGACCTTGTGGGCACAAACGTCCTTTTTTTGTACACACCGGAGCTTTCCTGAAACTGTGATGAAAAATATTATGCCCGAAGCAGTAATCCAAAAGAGGCGGTCAACGAAGAGTCTGGTGGCAGGACTTACTGTTCATGCCATCCGATAACTGCAGTATATCGCCCGATTATCGGCTTTCGAGAAAACTATAGTTGGCCGAAAATGCATTATCGTTTCCGATAGTACCATGATGCAGATTCTCGACACAGATTCTTTGCATTCTAACCCAAAAGATATTAGGCCGATAACAGCCGATAAACCGATACTAAATCCGATAGGTGTAATGCCCTTATATCCCACTCAAAACAAATTTGTGCCCTTATATCCCACTTCAAACAAATTTTGTGCCCTTATATCCCAAACTGGGATATAAGGGCACAAATTTGTTTTGACAAATTTGAATCGAGGAAAATGCTGGAAAACTTGCCGAGGAGGGGCTTGAACCCCCGACCACTCACCTTGAAACCCAAGGGTGGTTGGCTCGACCATCCGGATACCTACGGCGAAAAAAAAAAACTATTCGTCCAGCCGGACGCTGGACTCCTGTTGCTGTTGCTATTGCCACTGCATGCGTCCACGCTGACATTGGCAGTGACATGGAGAAATTACGTGTCGCGAGTTGACGCCCACGCCTGGCACGGCGAGCCAAAGCCGAAATCGAACCCGAACCCAGAAGTTCTGAGGAGTGATGGTGGCAGAACCGAACCCGAAACCGAACCTCAACCCGAAACCGAACCAGTGCCCGATAGCCTCGGATAGGAAACCAAACTCGGAACTGAACCCAGATTACAAGACAGATGGCCAGAACCGCGGAGGACGGTGGGCTTACAACCCAAGGTGGCGACACAGTCGGACACTGTTGCCGACAGACGGAATCTGCAGCTCACGCAAGAATGGCTGATTCCTTCCTAAAGTCATCAACTGTCGTTGTGCCCACGCCTGCACCGCAACTGGTTGCACACACACCGGTTGCACGACGGTGGACACAGCTTCCTTCACTGCAGGCTTCACTGCGTAAGTGAAATCAGCTGTGACTGTGGCTGACTCGCAGCCGCGTGACAGCGGCGCCTTCCCTCCACTGAGCCAGTAGTCCCGGTCCTGCTGCTATTCCTTGCTGCAGCTGCTGCTCCATTGTCCAGAGGTAACTCTCTCCACTCCAAGCACTCGGAGTCGGACAGCTATAGCGATACCCTGTGTTCTGGTCCCCGAATCTGGAGGTGAATCCTGCAGACGTGCGGTGGGTGTGCAGTTTACGGCTGCCGCGACACTGTCCGGTCACTCAGTGACTGACACTGTGACAGTCACAGTGTGACACAGCCTCAACAAGGACAGTGGAGAATGACCGTGGTCACTGGTATGTCAGGCCAAGAAACGGATCATGAGTCTGATGAGATCAGTTGTCTCGCCTGACTCTCGGCTGTAGCATCTGGCCAGCTACTACAGTTCTGTCACCGCGATTAGCCCCGAACGTCAGCGTGGCACGCCGTGACACGCCGCACGGTCAGACGGTGCAGCCAGGCACCTGGCTCTGATGCGGTTCTCTTGAGTACTTGCTTGAGCCTCCCAAGTTGAGGCACCCGATCGGGGATCGAGTGTGGCCGCGGTGGCCAGCTTGAAGTTGTGAAACGGTGCAACCAGTCGCTCTGAGGCACCCAGAACGTCTTGAGACGTCTCGGGTGGGGCACTGAAGCCAGCTTTATGCCTATGGACAAGGAAACACCAAAAACGAATGGAACGGGCTGGACTGGGTCAAAAATTTTGGTCAAATTTTAGGGGTCCAAATTTTTGGGGTCGAAAATTTTGGTCCAAATCTTTGGTCGAAATTCTTGGGGTCCAATTTTTGGGGTCGAAATTTTGGGTCCAAAAATTTTGGTCGAAATTTTTGGTCGAAATTTTGGGTCCAAATTTTTGGTCAAAATTTTTGGGGTCCAATTTTTGGGGTCGAAATTTTGGGTCCAAAATTTTTGGTCGAATTTTTGGGTCCAAAATTTTTGGTCGAAATTTTGGGTCCAAATTTTTGGTCGAAATTTTTGGGGTCCAAATTTTTGGTCCAATTTTTTGGCATCGAAATTTTTGGTCGAGATTTTTGGTCGAATTTTTTGGGTCCAGATTTTTGGTCAAAATCTAGTTGGGCAAAATGTTGGGGCAAAATTTGGTCGAAAATTTTGCCCTCGAATTTTTGGACGTTGTGGCCGAGTCAAAGCACGCACGCCACCGGCATCACAGGTGTCCGGTTCGGTTCCCTCAAAAGACTTTTTACACGACCAAACAAATTTTGTGCCCTTATATCCCACTTCAAACAAATTTTGTGCCCTTATATCCCAGATTGGGATATAAGGGCACAAAATTTGTTTGAAGTGGGATATAAGGGCACAAAATTTGTTTGAAGTGGGATATAAGGGCACAAATTTGTTTGGGGTGGGATATAAGGGAAATTTACCAAATCCGATACGTTTGCACTCAGGTATAAAGTCCGACGATGGACCCAAATCCGAAACTGTCGCCATCTACGCGTGCACAACCATCTTTTTTTCCTTTCCAGCTCAAACTACCATACGTTAAAAGCAAGTCATACAATGGCGTCTGAGGCCCTCAAGCTGTTCGAGGCTCTCGAGAGCAACCTGACGGCCGCGCACGCGGAGAAGTTCGCTGCGGCTGTCCGATCGGTCCACGTGGAGGACCTGTCGGCGGCGGGTCTGTGGGACGCGATGGAGAGCGCGGCGCAGGCAGGAAAGAAGAAGGAGAACAAGCGTCAGGCGGCGTGCATGGCGTTCGGAGCGCTGGCGAAGGACGAGGAGTCGCACGTGGAGGCGTACACGACGAAGCTGTTCCCGATCATCATGCAGCTGATCGGAGACAAGACGAAGCCGGTGGCGAAGGCGGCAGAAGCGGCGGTGAAGCTGTACGCGAAGCGAGTTGCGACGACGAGCGCGGAGACGCAGGGAACGATCCAGGAGATGCTTGAGTGCCTGCAGTCTCTGAAGTTCCAGGTGAAGATCGCGGCGCTGGAGTGCATCGCGGTCTTCGCTTCTTCGCCGGCGGCGAGGAAGGCGATTGCGCTGTCGATGCCTGACCTTGTGCCGGCTGTGGGCGGAGTGCTGCACGACACGAAGGCGGAGGTGCGTGAGGAGGCGGAGCACACGCTGATGTCGATTGCGCGCGTTGTGAGCAACAAGGATATCGAGACGCTGATCCCGATGCTGGTGAAGGCGCTGATGGAGCCGGAGAACGTGCCGGACTGCATCTACCAGCTGTCGTGCACGAAGTTCGTGGCGACGGTGCAGAGACCTGAGCTTGCGCTGATCACGCCGCTGTTGGTGCGGGGATTCCGTGAGCGGGACGTGAAGATTGTGCGTCAGTCGTCGAAGATTGCGGACAACTTGTCGAAGCTTGTGGAGGTTGCGAGCGAGGCGGAGCCGCTGCTGCCGATGTTGATCCCGGCCCACGAGGAGGCTGCGGCTCACGTGGCAGACCCGGAGTGCCGAAACGTGTGCACCAAGGTGCTGCACCAGCTGAACCGGATGAAGGCGGTGATCGACAAGGAGAAGCTGGGCCGCGTCGACGAGGCGAAGATGCTGTCGCTGTTGTCTGCTGACAAGGGAGTGGGAGCTAAGGACAAGCAGATGGTGGCGCACGCGGCACGGTTGTGCGAGTCTCTGTTCATGATGAAGGAGCTGGACGTGCAGGAGTGGACGAAGGCGGTGGAGGCGGTGAGCAAGAAGGGAGAGGCCGAAGCGGTTGCGAAGCGCGTGTTCAAGGTGTGCGAGGCTGCGATGCGTGGAGATGAGGAGAAGGAGGAGGAGAACGCAGAGGAGCTGTGCAACTGCACGTTCACGCTGGCGTACGGAAACAAGATTCTGCTGAAGAACACGAACCTGCGACTGGTGCGAGGTGTGAAGTACGGTCTGATCGGACCGAACGAGTGCGGAAAGACGTCGCTGCTGAAGGCGATTGCTAATGACCAGGTGGAAGGGTTCCCGCCGAGCACTGAGGTGCGGACGACGTTCGTGGAAGCCGACATCTTGGGAGAGCTGAGCCATTTGTCGTGCATTGACTACATCTTCGAGGACCCGCGGATCAAGTCAGCGAACCTGTCGAAGGATGCGGTGATGAAGGCGATGGAAGCTGTGGGCTTCGCGGGACACGGAGACCCGGGTGGCAAGGCCGCGCGTATCATGGACTCTGTGTCGTCGCTGTCTGGAGGTTGGAGAATGAAGCTTGCGTTGGCGCGAGCGATGCTTCAGAAGGCGGACATCCTGCTGATGGACGACCCGACGAACCACTTGGACGTGAAGAACGTTGCATGGGTTGAGGACTACATCAAGAACCTGAAGGACGTGACGTGCATGATCGTGTCGTCGAACCCGAGCTTGTTGTCGAGCTGCTGCAGCCGATTGGTGCACATCGAGAACTTGCGTCTGCACAGCTTCAAGGGAACGCTGAAGGACTTCGTGGAAGAGCGCCCGGAGGCGAAGTCGTACTTCGAGCTGACGTCGACGAGGGGACTGAAGTTCTCGTTCCCGGAACCGGGTTTCATCGAGGGAGTGACGAGCAGAGGAAAGGTGCTGATGAAGATGGACAACGTGGACTTCTCGTACCCCGGAAACCCGAAGCCGACGGTGGTGAACCTGACGGTGAGAGTGTCGATGGCGAGCCGTGTTGCGTGCCTGGGCCCGAACGGAGCAGGAAAGTCGACGATGATCAAGTTGTTGACTGGAGAGCTGGAGCCGGAGAAAGGAACGACGTGGAAGCACCCGAACGCGAAGATTGCGTACGTGGCGCAGCACGCGTTCCATCACATCGAGAAGCACTTGAAGATGACACCGACGCAGTACATCCTGTGGCGTTACGAATACGGAACTGACAAGGAGGCGCTGAACAAGGTCACGATGGTGTTGACCCCGGAGGAGGAGAAGACGCTGACCGAGGTGAAAACGTGGGAGTACACTGACAGCGACGGCCTGAAGAGACAGAAGCACACGATCGAGAAGCTGACGGGCGTCCGTAAGAACCAGAAGAAGGGGTACCTCTATGAAGTGCAGTTCTCCGGCAAGAACCCGGGTGAGGGTCCGAAGGGTTTCGTTGCTGAGGAGAAGCTTATCGAAGGTGGATGGGGTAAGCACGTCAAGATGACTGCCGAGAGGATCTTGGCTGAGGAAGGCAGGTGTGTATTGTTAGTGTTGTTGATGTTTGTTTGTTGTTGTTTGTGTTTGCCGCAGTTCACTGCTTGCGAAACCTGTGTCACTTCGTGTCAAGGCTTTCTCATGCACTTCATTTTGCATGACGGTCATCATGCCTGCACTGGTGCTGTGCACCATGTGTTCGTCTGTTGCTCTTCTGTTGACGTGGTGAACCTTACCCTCCACACACAGGTACAAGAGACCGTTGACGCAAGCGAACGTTGAGAAGTTGCTGACCGATGTTGGTTTGGAGACGGAGTACGCGAGCCATTACCAGATGAGCTCCCTCTCTGGTGGTCAGAAGGTGAAGGTTGTGTTGGCAGCTGCGATGTGGGACCAGCCGCACATTGTGATCCTCGACGAGCCGACGAACTACTTGGACAGAGAGTCGCTCGCAGCCCTCGCTGGAGCCATCCAGGAGTTCAAGGGTGGAGTTGTCATCATCACGCACAACGACCAGTTCTCGAAAACCCTGTGCCCGGAGACGTGGATCCTGGAGAAGGGCGACGACGGTATTGGCCGCCTTGACTGCAAGGGTGACGCCGACTGGATGGAGGCCATCATGAAGGAGAAGACCTCCGCTACCGTCATGGACGAGATGGTCGATGCCCTCGGCAACGTCAGCAAAGTATGCCTGATTATCAACCGGTTATTAACACATCTTGGAGTCATGGGCGCTAGTCTTCCGCCAGCTTACGACGTCTTGAAACTAGTCACGATTTCAGGGGTTTTTGTTGCAAGTCGAGTACGAGAGGGCTCGGAAGCGCAACAGCTAACAAAGAGCCGTCTCCCCACCGCTCTTGTTTTTGTAATACGTATCGCTTTCTTAGCAAACAGACAACCCGGTCTTCACTCTAAACCGAACAATGACAGGTGAAGGCAGTGAAGAAGGAGCTTAGCCGCAAGGAGAAGAAGCAGCGTGAGCTGGCCAAGAAGAGAGCCAAGGAGATGGGCCAGGACTGGTCCAGCAGCGAAGAGGACTAGAAGAGTTCTCCCCGCTATAAGGGGCCTTGCACATCCTCAATTGCCGTATCTCTCCGGGACCTCACTCATTTATTAGGTTCGGCCCGTTCACACGGGCAGAGCCGATGAAGAGAGCCATTCTAAATCTACTTCCATCCGAAAGCAGTCTTTGAGAAAGAACAAAGTATGAGAGCACCTTGAAGAAGAAATCACAACAGGCGCCGGAAAAATAAAGAGAAATGCGATTCTGTGCGAACCAAGAAAATAAAAAAAGAGACAAGCAAACGTCTGGCCCCGCCGACGTTTCCTCGATGCAGATCGAGGGAAGTCAGGCACAGCCGACGGGATCCTCTTTTCTTTAGCTCCTTCGTTTGAAAGGGAATGCTGGTGTCCTTGCAACCAAAGCGT
Source organism: Diplonema papillatum (assembly GCA_030068145.1). Classification (NCBI taxonomy): domain Eukaryota; phylum Euglenozoa; class Diplonemea; order Diplonemida; family Diplonemidae; genus Diplonema; species Diplonema papillatum. The sequence goes on from JAPJBO010000693.1 coordinate 87,596, forward strand.
CCCGAAACCACAGTTTTTTAAAACCCCCCCCCCCCCCCCCCCCCCCTTCAGGTCTACTCGTGTTTTCTCTGTTCTTCCCTCAAAAAAATATAGGATTCTCTCCATCACCCTTCTACCTTTTTCCAAGAATGAAGGAGTTTGATGGTGCCACTCGGTCCACATTGTACCCAGATACATTGCCGCAAACACGTTTGACCAACAACAGTGAAGACGGAGCTTTCGCCCGTACAGAAGCACCTATTCAGCCGGGGGGGCAATGTCGTGCGACCGAGTCCGTTTCTTTTTCATTTTTTTTCAGTTCGTATCCCGGAGCCGCTCGCGAGAGTTGCAACGATGATGGGTGAACTGATCCCCCCAAGAGAAGTAAAGGATAAGCATGAAAACCAGCACAGAAGTCATAAAAAAAGTAAAGCATCATCATGACCAAGCAATTCAAAAGGTGTCCAACCTGACCTCGTCGGGCTGGGAGGGGGTGGGGGTCAGTCTCGACAAGCACAACAGCCTCTCGGCGCGCAAATCGTATTTACACTAGGCTCTCTTGTCGCATCTCTTTCTTAATTATTAATTCGTCGTGGCCTGCGCTGCTTGCCGAACACTAGCAGATGCAAAGTCCTGGGGCTGCTTAAGGCGTGGTTACCGCCTTCTGCTCTGTGGAGGCTCTGCAAGGTCTTTCCGTCTGGTGTCCACTCTCTCTAATACTCTTTAACCATACTTCATATCTCTTGTGCCGCCGAGCACTGTCGCATGTTTCGAAGCATCGAAAATTCCAGTTTTGCTGCCCCCTAACATCTCCGACACACCTGATCTTCATTTTTCTTTTTTCGTAATCATCATCCCATCCCCCACCCCCCCCCTTTTTTTTCCGTCATACACTGGATCCTGCTACTTTTCTTACCTCTTTTCCTTAACTCCGAAATGGCGCTGGTATGCAAAACGAGTGCGGGCCTTCTGCCTCATGCTGCTAAGCCATATTTGCCCCTCCCGCACCGTCGAAGAGGAAAGGTACCACGGGAACGCCTGTGCTGCCCATCGGGGCGTATGTACTCGCTCCGGAGGTGGCCACATCGACTCCCCCCCTGACACCTCATCTACCCACTTCTTTCTTATCTTTTTCACCTACATCCTCTTCCGCCCTCATCGCAAGAGCGCTGAATCCTGTGCTCTGCGTTTCAGGAAGGAACGACGATTCGGTCAAATAATAAAAAAGGACATCTGCAGCGATCTCGTTTTAGACCCCCCCCCCCCCCCCCCCCCCAGTTTAGTTTTTTTCCTTTTGTGTCCCCCTCCCCGCTTTCCTTTTTTCTCTTTCGACCCCCTGCTCCTCATTGCGTGCCACAACGCCGTGTGGGTGCCAATTTCCGTTTCCGGTTCCGGTTCGAGGACACGGTGCATGCGTGGGGATCAAGTCTCGTCATCGCTTCCGCCTACCAAGCTTAAGCCATCGAATAGCAAGTTCCCGTTTTGATATGCAACAGAAAAGACTGCAGGGTTGGCGATGGCATACGGCAACGAAAAGAGCTGAACGGCATACATTCTTCTTTTCCTGTTGTCTCCAAACCTTCTTCAGGCTGGCATTATCTTGTGACAAGCTTCATCCCTCGGTCGCATGCGCGCATCTCGTCACCTACCACTCACTTCCGTTCTGGTGCTCCTCTCTGGTTCACTTCCTCCATTTCGCGTTTCCGTTTTTTTTTTTTGTTTTTGTTTTACGTTGTTCATCTTTTGAACAATGTCAACTCCTCTCGTTTCCAGCTGCGAAATCTGAAGAATCAAAAAAGATGCTGCTCTATGCCGTCCAAGGGAATGCTGTCGTGCACGCGCACTTCGAGCAACGGCCTGGCCACCCGTTTTCGCATCCAAGAAGTGAGAGAAAGTGAACTCCAAGAAGGTCCTCTTGGAAAAAGCGAAGGCCCTTGCTGCATGTCGTGACATGAGCCGTGCCTGACCGAATCTACTCTCACCGTCTCGACTTGCGGCGTATCACAACGTTGTGGCGGATGTCGTAATGCCTCACAGTCATTGACACAGAAACTTCTTCGACGCGCAGCTGTTTGCGAGCCGCCGCTGCGAGCGATGCTGCTGAACGTGAAGATGACACACGCATCGTGACACGGAACCTTCTGCGTCACCTTTAAACCTGCGTGAAATTTCTTCCTTTTGAACAGAGCCCCTCACTTTCACCATCCGGTTGCAGTCTGATGTCTTGGGCCCCGAATGGAAGTCCCCGCTCGTCGCGCATCACAGGGTTTGAAACGGCATCCATCTAAGGTTGGTGCCCACGGCAGGCATACTCATTCTCTTTTACCCATCCACCCACCCTTTCAAGCACCTGCAAACATTCTTGCGTGTGTAAGCTGTCGTGGCGTTAAAATTTTCCAAAACCACAAAAACACGCACTGCGGGGAAAATGCGGACACTCACATATTTATGGGTTCAGCGGCCCCGGCGGCCACACCCGTGTGGCAAACTTGCGGCAAATTGTCGAATTTCTTAGGCACACGTATAATCCATTGCCAAACACGAAAGTTGGATGGGATTTTGATTTTTCTGGCATTTCTGGAGAACCTTTCCTACGAACAGGGTTCCGCCCTGTGAAAATGAAGTACATCGGAGAGCCTTGTAGGCTACCTTTTACGGCCGGTAAACAATTTGTGATAGTATCGACGTGTTTGGGCCAAAATCTGATTGAGCTGGGACGTTCTGGGTTTGGTATCCTGGTTGTGCACTCGTATCAGCTTGCATTAGGATGCAGTCATCGAAGCTTCCAGCATTTCTACGAAAAAGTTCTGGAGCAGACAAGAGGGTCTTGTTTTCAGATGCCCATAGGCTCCAACTTATCCTGCCGAAGGACCAAACCACGCAGCGGTTTGGTCCTTCGGTAGGACAAGCAAGCGGCGACATTGCGCACTAAATCTACAATTCGTAGGTGCGTATGCAGTGAACGGCGGAGCTGCAAAGAAAATGCATACTTAGCCACAAAGGCTGCCGCAAGGTTTGTGGCTACTTTGTGGCACGCATCTAGCCATTAGTCGCTGACAGCTACGCTTCCAGTACCGGTTTGCAGATTAAGACCGATGGTCTCAATCTGCAACATACATTAATCCCCTGCATTTATACGCTATTTCCAGGGGTTGTTCGATGATTTTGTGCAGGGGGTTTTGGTGTCAATGGTTCATTTCGAGATGCGCAAGGTCTGTTACACTCCACCTGTCGGTTCCGACTTTTTGACTTTGGCGACACCTTTCGACTAAAGCCCCAAGTTTCTGAACAAGGGCATCTCCCTAAGAACGATTTTAACCCGTTACCCATTTCTTTTCATTTCCAGCTCAAACTACCATACGTTAAAAAGCAAGTCCTACAATGGCGTCTGAGGCCCTCAAGCTGTTCGAGGCTCTCGAGAGCAACCTGACGGCCGCGCACGCGGAGAAGTTCGCTGCGGCTGTCCGATCGGTCCACGTGGAGGACCTGTCGGCGGCGGGTCTGTGGGACGCGATGGAGAGCGCGGCGCAGGCAGGAAAGAAGAAGGAGAACAAGCGCCAGGCGGCGTGCATGGCGTTCGGAGCGCTGGCGAAGGACGAGGAGTCGCACGTGGAGGCGTACACGACGAAGCTGTTCCCGATCATCATGCAGCTGATCGGAGACAAGACGAAGCCGGTGGCGAAGGCGGCAGAAGCGGCGGTGAAGCTGTACGCGAAGCGAGTTGCGACGACGAGCGCGGAGACGCAGGGAACGATCCAGGAGATGCTTGAGTGCCTGCAGTCTCTGAAGTTCCAGGTGAAGATCGCGGCGCTGGAGTGCATCGCGGTCTTCGCTTCTTCGCCGGCGGCGAGGAAGGCGATTGCGCTGTCGATGCCTGACCTTGTGCCGGCTGTGGGCGGAGTGCTGCACGACACGAAGGCGGAGGTGCGTGAGGAGGCGGAGCACACGCTGATGTCGATTGCGCGCGTTGTGAGCAACAAGGATATCGAGACGCTGATCCCGATGCTGGTGAAGGCGCTGATGGAGCCGGAGAACGTGCCGGACTGCATCTACCAGCTGTCGTGCACGAAGTTCGTGGCGACGGTGCAGAGACCTGAGCTTGCGCTGATCACGCCGCTGTTGGTGCGGGGATTCCGTGAGCGGGACGTGAAGATTGTGCGTCAGTCGTCGAAGATTGCGGACAACTTGTCGAAGCTTGTGGAGGTTGCGAGCGAGGCGGAGCCGCTGCTGCCGATGTTGATCCCGGCCCACGAGGAGGCTGCGGCTCACGTGGCAGACCCGGAGTGCCGAAACGTGTGCACCAAGGTGCTGCACCAGCTGAACCGGATGAAGGCGGTGATCGACAAGGAGAAGCTGGGCCGCGTCGACGAGGCGAAGATGCTGTCGCTGTTGTCTGCTGACAAGGGAGTGGGAGCTAAGGACAAGCAGATGGTGGCGCACGCGGCACGGTTGTGCGAGTCTCTGTTCATGATGAAGGAGCTGGACGTGCAGGAGTGGACGAAGGCGGTGGAGGCGGTGAGCAAGAAGGGAGAGGCCGAAGCGGTTGCGAAGCGCGTGTTCAAGGTGTGCGAGGCTGCGATGCGTGGAGATGAGGAGAAGGAGGAGGAGAACGCAGAGGAGCTGTGCAACTGCACGTTCACGCTGGCGTACGGAAACAAGATTCTGCTGAAGAACACGAACCTGCGACTGGTGCGAGGTGTGAAGTACGGTCTGATCGGACCGAACGAGTGCGGAAAGACGTCGCTGCTGAAGGCGATTGCTAATGACCAGGTGGAAGGGTTCCCGCCGAGCACTGAGGTGCGGACGACGTTCGTGGAAGCCGACATCTTGGGAGAGCTGAGCCATTTGTCGTGCATTGACTACATCTTCGAGGACCCGCGGATCAAGTCAGCGAACCTGTCGAAGGATGCGGTGATGAAGGCGATGGAAGCTGTGGGCTTCGCGGGACACGGAGACCCGGGTGGCAAGGCCGCGCGTATCATGGACTCTGTGTCGTCGCTGTCTGGAGGTTGGAGAATGAAGCTTGCGTTGGCGCGAGCGATGCTTCAGAAGGCGGACATCCTGCTGATGGACGACCCGACGAACCACTTGGACGTGAAGAACGTTGCATGGGTTGAGGACTACATCAAGAACCTGAAGGACGTGACGTGCATGATCGTGTCGTCGAACCCGAGCTTGTTGTCGAGCTGCTGCAGCCGATTGGTGCACATCGAGAACTTGCGTCTGCACAGCTTCAAGGGAACGCTGAAGGACTTCGTGGAAGAGCGCCCGGAGGCGAAGTCGTACTTCGAGCTGACGTCGACGAGGGGACTGAAGTTCTCGTTCCCGGAACCGGGTTTCATCGAGGGAGTGACGAGCAGAGGAAAGGTGCTGATGAAGATGGACAACGTGGACTTCTCGTACCCCGGAAACCCGAAGCCGACGGTGGTGAACCTGACGGTGAGAGTGTCGATGGCGAGCCGTGTTGCGTGCCTGGGCCCGAACGGAGCAGGAAAGTCGACGATGATCAAGTTGTTGACTGGAGAGCTGGAGCCGGAGAAAGGAACGACGTGGAAGCACCCGAACGCGAAGATTGCGTACGTGGCGCAGCACGCGTTCCATCACATCGAGAAGCACTTGAAGATGACACCGACGCAGTACATCCTGTGGCGTTACGAATACGGAACTGACAAGGAGGCGCTGAACAAGGTCACGATGGTGTTGACCCCGGAGGAGGAGAAGACGCTGACCGAGGTGAAAACGTGGGAGTACACTGACAGCGACGGCCTGAAGAGACAGAAGCACACGATCGAGAAGCTGACGGGCGTCCGTAAGAACCAGAAGAAGGGGTACCTCTATGAAGTGCAGTTCTCCGGCAAGAACCCGGGTGAGGGTCCGAAGGGTTTCGTTGCTGAGGAGAAGCTTATCGAAGGTGGATGGGGTAAGCACGTCAAGATGACTGCCGAGAGGATCTTGGCTGAGGAAGGCAGGTGTGTATTGTTAGTGTTGTTGATGTTTGTTTGTTGTTGTTTGTGTTTGCCGCAGTTCACTGCTTGCGAGACCTGTGTCACTTCGTGTCAAGGCTTTCTCATGCACTTCATTTTGCATGACGGTCATCATGCCTGCACTGGTGCTGTGCACCGTGTGTTCGTCTGTTGCTCTTCTGTTGACGTGGTGAACCTTACCCTCCACACACAGGTACAAGAGACCGTTGACGCAAGCGAACGTTGAGAAGTTGCTGACCGACGTTGGTTTGGAGACGGAGTACGCGAGCCATTACCAGATGAGCTCCCTCTCTGGTGGTCAGAAGGTGAAGGTTGTGTTGGCAGCCGCGATGTGGGACCAGCCGCACATTGTGATCCTCGACGAGCCGACGAACTACTTGGACAGAGAATCGCTCGCAGCCCTCGCTGGAGCCATCCAGGAGTTCAAGGGTGGAGTTGTCATCATCACGCACAACGACCAGTTCTCGAAGACCCTGTGCCCGGAGACGTGGATCCTGGAGAAGGGCGACGACGGTATTGGCCGCCTTGACTGCAAGGGTGACGCCGACTGGATGGAGGCCATCATGAAGGAGAAGACCTCCGCTACCGTCATGGACGAGATGGTCGATGCCCTCGGCAACGTCAGCAAAGTATGCCTGATTCTCAACACGTTGTTAACACATCTTGGAGTCATGGGCGCTAGTCTTCCGCCAGCTTCCGATTTGACGTCTAGCAACCAGTCACGTTTTCAGACTTTTTAGTTGCAAAATGACTAGATGACTGAACTTCAGAAATGCAAGAGCAACAAAAGACCGTGCGTTCGTAATACATATCGGTGTCTTCGAACGGACCGATAGAACAGCTAGCTCGGTCTTCACTCTCAAACAATGACCACAGGTGAAGGCAGTGAAGAAGGAGCTTAGCCGCAAGGAGAAGAAGCAGCGTGAGCTGGCCAAGAAGAGAGCCAAGGAGATGGGCCAGGACTGGTCCAGCAGCGAAGAGGACTAAGTCCGCAGACCTCCGAAGCATGCACTTTGCCCTGGAACAGGACAGTGCTGCGACGTGCGGCGTCAGCCGCTCGATGCCTCCGCCCTGGAGGCGAGTTGTGCCTGGAAGGTGAAGTCACCGCGAGGCAAGAGACCCAAGAGGAGTCCACGAGAGAATGCTGTGACTCCCGAGTTGCGACGTAACTCGACCACGTGAAGGACCGACACGCGACAGGTCGTACCCTTCTTCAAGGGATTCCCTTATTCAAGGGATATAGTACTTCTCTAATCTGAGAACCGGCAGTCAAACTTTGCGCTGCCCTTTTTTTTCTTTTCGTTCTCATCTCCGAAGAATAACCAACCAAAAGGGACGTGAGAGAATCTTTGCTCTTTCCGACCTTTCTTCGGGTGCTGAACTCCTCCCCCCCATCCCCCACCCATCTTTTGCCATCAATCATGTCCTTTCTGTTACTTCCTTCTTCTTTTTGACGCCTCCTGCCTTCCTCTTGCCTACACACAAGATTTCCGAGCGGTGCAATACCGTTTGTGAAGGACAATTGTGTAACACGTTGAAGGAGTTGGGCGCGCCGTTTTTACTTTTCTTTTTGATCTTTCGCACCATCTGACAGGGTAGGAAAACTGCGTCTCTGGTTGGGTATTTTTGTTAAGTAGGCGAGGTATTGCACCTTCATAGCACCGACTGCAGGCTACTAGCTCTGCACTGCGGAGCGTGGCTTTCTCGGCCAATCCGATTCTTCTTTTTTTAACCCAGTTTTCCAACAACCGGGGGTGAAAATGCCCCCGAACTAGCATACTCTGTCATGATGGCATGCTGCACTGTCAGAAGCTTGCCCGCTTCTTGAATCGCTTCGAGAGCGGCCGCGCCATCTCATGCCGTTTCCAGACACATCTGAAAGCACGTTTTGATGGCATGTTCTAACGGCCGAAGACAGTCGGCAGTTTTCCGGTTTCTTACCCCCCCCCCCATTCTTCCCCCATTCTTTTCCCTGCGAAACCACGGGAAAAAGAAATTAAAGAAAGTCTCGTCACACTCATGCACTTGCCCATGCCTAGCTGTCCACAAGCCCGAACAACCTCGTTACACTTGAGCCGCACACCAATAGAAAGGAACGGCACATACCAATGGGATACACCGTCAGTAGTGTGACATGCGTCCCATGTCCAACTACCAAACCGAATAAGGAACCATCCCATAGTGGCCTCAGCTCAGTGCATGCGTTTCTGAGTGTCCGGTATTCTTTTCCCCCGCCACACCATCCACCCACAGCCGCCCGCCGCGCGCCATTTCCTTCAAGTCCGTCTCTTTTTCCAAGAGTCAATGGGAAAGAAAGGCGGGCAGCAGCAGGGGCGGCCATATATCTTTTTTCCTTTCCGAACACCCCCGTATTTATTTTCATTCTCCGTCTGTGTGCTCGCTTGCCTCTGATATTCCCTCTTCGTGCTGTCCTCGGCGATGCCGCTGAGAGTGCTACACTGCAGTTTATGGGACAAACGGCTACAATACCTTCGTAGCCCCAGCTACCGCGCCACATCACAAGCGTCAGGCGCCCTTGTCATCCGCACATGCAGATTCAAACCCCGGCCTTTGCATCCCATCCTGCAGTCCACTGCATTCTTCTGGCACAGCTGAAAACGCACGAACGTGGTGCAGTGAAGGCATCGAAGTCACCTCGTCCCCCCACCCCCCCGAATTTCATTTTTTGAGTCTTCCGTTGCTACCTTTCGTTTGTATGCAATACTATGTGACCGTTCCAATAGATCCGAAAAGGACGAAGAAAATTAATAGGTGGAAGACACCCCAGAAGAGAATCAATAAAAAAAGCACTACGTGGAAGACACCCAAAAGAGAATCAACAAAAAGAGCACTACATCGAGAATCATGTCAACACCCCCTTTTTTCTTTGAGAAAGAGAAAGAAATGAAAAGTTCCAGAGAAAGTTAATTAGCTCAAAACACAGTTTTCCCTGGATCCGTTTCCCTTATAACCCACCACACGCGGGGTGTACACTTCGAGCACATCACCGCGTGCTGTCGTTTAAACAGAAATGCAATCATCCTGCTATCGACATCGAGCAGGAATGCAAACCTACAGACGCGCCTTTCCAACATGGAAGTTGTACTGTACACCCTGTGTCACCCGCCCACCCCATTCGTTTTGCTCTCTGCGTTTCTTTTTCCGCTTCCGTCCTCCACACTCATCACCTTTATTAACCTTCTCACGCGAAGAAAGAGGAATCGTACACCTCCCCTCCTCAAATGAGTTCACAACCTTCTCGCAGTCTTCACGCTGCACTCGTATCCACAGGCCCCGCGTACAGGACTAGAGCTGCATAGCTTACCGTAAGGGATGGCGGGCCAACTCTCATCACCGGCGGGGGGGGGGCCCGCAAACCGGGCGTATGATTTTGCACTTTTCTTTCCCGTGTTCTTTCTTTTGCGTGCCAGTTCTCTTTTCTCACAGCCTCTCTCTCTGGCTGTTTGTTTTTTTCTTTTTCCGTCGTTGCCCCGTTACACAGGGCGCATTCCCCCCACGCCGACCTTTTTTTTCCTCTTCTCGTTTTTTACGTACGAACTTCGGCTTCTGCAAACCGATCCTGCGGGTGGAGCCGCTCGGTTGGACTCAGGACACAAGAGTGTTCACCAACAGGCGACCGATGCAATAACCCACACAACCACATCATGGACATCATGCTATCATACGTGGTACCAACTACAGTGCCTCTTGATGAAGTAGTTTGGTGCATCCTCTATCTCATACAGAGCTACGTAGTGCTAGGGGATACAGTATAGAGTGTCATGTGCCCTCAGACTCCGGCATACAACGGTGGATTCGTCCAACCGACTGAACAAAAGGGGGGCCGCTCGTCCCAGGTGCCCAAAAGGGCCATTGCCATACAAGGAAGCCGACAATTCTGTTGTCAAAAACGTGGCAGAATACCGAGCATTTCGTTTCTCTGGTCGGCCCAGGCTGTGGCCACTCACAGTGGGCTTGGGGGTCGGGCGGCATCATGTATGGATAGGACAGGGCATTGTACCTGCCGATTTCGTGCAACGAACACACGAGCGGTCCAAGTAAAAACAGGAGAGCCTCTTGTCAAATTCCTTCACCCGGAAGATTTGTCATTTTTTTGTCATCCCGGACTAAAATATTAATCCGTGCTTAGCCGCCGAGCAACACGAAACCATCCAGAAGAAAAGCCAGGCACCAACCCGGTGAACATAGCCTAGAGTCGAAGATTAGCGTTGAAACTTCGGTGCTGCGACCCCGGAGTAGACGCCGTCGCAAAGACCATGAGGGAAGGTACGGTTTCCCCCCGACCAGCCTGTTCTTGTGCACGTGGGTGCATCGCCAGACCTCGGCGTGTTGGCGTCGACACGGGTGGAATGCGCAGCAAAACTGCAAAGCTGCATCAGTGTGCATTGACTTGAAGCCGACTATGCCCGGTGCTGGGTTGGTGCGCTGGGCAAGCAATATCGTGCTACTTTGATGTTGGTGTCAATCTAGACAGCAAGATTTGCGTAGTTTTAGCCAGCTCCTGCTAGACGCAGTCGAAGCACGCGGGATACAAGCACAGCCTCAGCCTCGAAAGTGGGCGCGGTTTTACGGGCAAGGCATGTCGGGAGGTTTTGCGGCGTAGGCGCCCTGCTTGCAGCATCATGGGTGCCCGTGCGGGTGGACGTGTCTCGCCTGAAATTGAAGAGCAGACGGCACGCAGTTGTCCTCGTTCTACATCTCTCTGGCAAGTGTCTCGGGCACCGGTGGCTCTCAGTCTCTCTAGTTCTGTCTTTCTCCCTTGCACTTCTGTCGAGTGACACCAGCGATGTTTTCATCTCGAAGTTCGCCAACCACCGGTGGCCTCCCCGCAATTGGCTTTCCCTCAGGTAAGAAGAAGGACAAACCCGTCGGCACGATGAAGCACCCTATGGCCGGCCAGCCGACGATTATCGTCGAAGACGTTGCAGACTACCGAGCAGTGATCCCGCTGGTGCTGCAACCCGGGGACTGCGTGCTCGAAGTGGGGTGCCACGAGGGCGTCACGACGCGCCGCATCGCAAAGACGGTCGGCGAGGCCGGCACCGTCATCGGCGTCGACACCAGCGAAATGTGCATCGAGAAGGCGAAGGTGGCCTACAACGCGGAGCCGAACCTGCAGTTCCACGTCGGTTCGGCGATGGACGTGTCTTTCCTGTTGAAGTTGGCAGACAGGCGGTACGACGTCGTCTTCGTCGACATCTCCGGCTCGAGGGACCTCGAAACACTCATCCCGCTCATGGAAAGCTACGAGTTCGCGTTGAAGCCGCGCCATTTGATTGTCAAGTCGTTCCGCCTGAAACGGCTTTACATGAACTGCAGGTGCTTCGAGTTCCTGCCGTCGCAACCAGGCGTCAAAGCAGCACCCCAAGGCCGTGGGTCATGGCGCACGGTGGTGGAGGAAGACCCCGTCGAGTTGCCTGCAGCCACCAGCATGAAGTATGCGAAGGGCAACCTGCCGAGAACAGAGGACGGCGAAATGGACGCGTCGCTGCTGCCCGTCAGCGCGAGCAAGAACAAGTCGCTGGCCGCGTGGGGGAGCGGGCGGCAGCACCGGCTGAACAAGCGGAAGGAGAAGGGGCTCCTCAAACGGAACGATCCCGTGCTCCGGTCGCACATCATCGCCCAGAACGTGGTCAGGGGCGAAGAAGAGCACACCCGGGCCTCCATCAACCGTGACTTCGACTCGGCCCTCCTCTCCATGTGCCGTGCTTCCCGCACGGTCATGCGCACGGAGAACCGTGACAACACGAAGGTCAGGCTTCAATGGGGAAAACCGATGGGCGCCATCAAGTGGATCCCGATCACTGGTGGCCCTGATGCGGAAGAACCCCTCACTTTAGAGAAAGCTCCCGCAGAACCTTCGAAGGAGGTTCCTGCAGAACCTGAGTGCACAGCTGAAGCACAGTGAGGTGCCTGCCTCGATCTTTGCCATGCGCGCAGAGCACTGTTCTTGCCTGCATTGGAAAGCACGCGTGCTGATCGGTTGGCATCAGCACCACCAGTAGCTTCTGATAGGTAAAGCTGAGATCTCCATGTGTCGTGAATAGATGCATCGCACACCTGAGGAGACACGGTGTTACCGAACGCAAGAAAGCTGCACCATCATCAGAGCACAAGCAACTTCCGGAAAACGGTGGAGAATCTGCTTTCAAGCACCCACCGCACCGGCTTTTCGACGCTCAACCAACAGAAAAAAGAGTAGTGGTCGTCAGCCCTCGAATGGATTGGCAGTCGGCAACAAAAGGGCGGGAGTGACGGTCGACCCGCTCTTTGTCCTGTTCGTTTCGCCCCTCTTTCTACGTCGCGATGGGAGGATAGGACCCACCTCGAGCTGGGGCTTCTACAAGATGGGATTGCCACCCGCGACTTTTTGTGATTCTTACTCTAGGATCGTTCCCTGCAGGAGTGCCGGCATGAGAGGCCACCCAGCCCCCTTCTCTCGCACCAATCTCGTGCCGCTCTTGTTGCGTGAGTGGTATTGTCCTTTGACAAAGTGAGCCGATGCTCATCTCACCTAAAAAACGGCTGAGTCACGCATGCTCTTGACAGTTGCTAGCGTCTGACATTGTGTACGTGCCCCACCGTGCCGATCTTGTTGCGTCAGTAGGGAGTCATTTGCATGCAAATGCGTACCTACTGACGCGTTGGGTGTGCATTTCAATACTCAAAGTGCCAAGGTGTCCAGGGCACTGCCAAAACAGACATAAAACCCAGAAAGAGAGAACAGAAACATGGTTCAGAGAGAGCGGCAAAAGAACTTCCTCGTGCAGCAGCCCTTTCCCCACTGCTCCGCCATCGCTCGACATCATTTCCGACAAAGAAGTCAGCACATTGCTTTCACCTTGTGTGCCCAAGCGACCCTTGCGGCCGCGAACCAGAATAGCTCGCGTGAATTGAGGCTCGTTTGCTTCCTACTCGTGGGATCAACTGCCATCTTTCAGCCCGTTGCGCTTGGGGTTGTTGCAACCGATATCGACCCCCTGCAACACACCTTCTGGCGCGATTCTTGACCACATTGTCAACTGGGGTGCAGCAGGGCAAACCTGTTTTTCTTTCTGGGCACTTGCCCATCTGAATACCTTCGGAAAGGAGTAGCCACCAACAAGACAAGGCGGGTTTAAAGCAGGTCAACCCAGACCGATAAGAAAAAAGAACCGCCAGCTCCGCCATCACTGCACTATACATGCAGAGCCAATCAGCAGATTAGCAGCGAATCCAAGCAGTTTTCGCTGAACACCAATCAAAAGAAAGCCGTCACACCGGCAACTGACTGCGCGAGTATCGCCGGAATCACAAAAACGGTCCTTCAGAATCGTCGGAAAGGGAGCAGAGCACTGCCCCATGAATGGTTGATGCTAGCATCAAGTCTTCTTCGAGGAAGATGTTGTCTAGGAAAGGGATGCAAAATAGGAAGAGGAAAAAAGGGGAGTGTACGACTCCCAAAGTGGGGTATGAAACCTTGAGGAACTAACCCCCCGTGTTTTTTCACCGCGGTGTCGTGGGGGGAAGATCTTAGTTTAATGTTCAGGCAGAGCACTGCCCCACGGGGTGTGTGTGGAAAAAAGGAGAAATGGGGATGGGAGAGACCGGCCGGTTCGAGCGGATGTCCAACGCCAGCTGCGAGGTGTACCAGACGCTGGTGGACGAGCTGAATTCGCTCAGGCCGGAGCTGGCCGCCGTCCTGCAGTTGGCCCCGTCGCACTCGCTCGAAGTGTTCAGCTTGCCGCGGGAAGAAATCATGCAGCGGCTGCACTTCACCGAGCGCGTGTGGGAAGGCATCCTCACGGGCCAGTGTCCGAAGGATCGCGATGTTGGCGAGGTCATGGCGTGGCTGGCGCCTCTCCGCTCCTACTTAGTCACTTGCCGCTGACAGGCGGCAGCGTTTTCAACGGGCACCCGTGGAAGCAAGCTTTTCATCGGCCAAGGATAGCGACCGAGATCTCAGGCCTTGCTGTAAGCTGCTGATGCGAGACGGCTAGCCGACTGCCTCAGTCTCGCTTGGATCGGCTAGGGTACCAGGAATGGGTCGCGCAGGTGACCGCGCGGAACGCTAGATGTCAAGCCTGTTCATCCCTATCTTCTGGAACTGCTCTAATTGCCTGCGGCTCTGTATCACGGTGTCACCACGGTCCATCTGGTCCATACTTATCCCCTGGAGAGTCGCATTGTCGGGAGCTGTATTCCTCGACCTATCACGGTCAATCAGGAGAGGATAGACCGGCTTACTGACATGCGGTTGAGCTTTCGCAGGCTCATGTCAGATACAGCGATTTTCTGTGCTTGTCTTGAAACACGGACTACGGAGTCTAGCAGTGCGCATTCGCTTGATCGAACCCACGCAAATTCGGGTTTGCGTGGTGTTTCTCCACGTACGGCATTCCGCCCAGGATGTTCACGCATCCGCGTGAACGGAGAAATTGCTCGCTCTTCAGGATAAGTGTTGAAGGATCTACTCGTTTCTGCTGCAATGGATTTTGGATTCCCCGCCATTTTGATTCCGAGCAGGCAGCGCACATCGAACTGCACAACGTTTCCTACACAACAACTCTTTTCTTGCCTCCCCGAAGTTTCGGGGAGGAAGAAGCTGCCCTCTCAGTAAAACTGCTGACAACAAACGTTCTTTTGCGCTCTTCTCTCGTTCTGCTGGGTGCGCATGCCGGGTAGAACCGACAGCGTTGGTGGACAGAGCATGCAGAGGGTAACATGATACTATCACCGCGCCAACCTGCAGCTTCTACCGAAGGATGACAGTGTGCAGAGAGAGATGTCATCCTTTCGTTAAACAGTGCCTGTTCGCTTTGCCTTTTGAGTCAGCTTGAGCAAGCTCCCACTTCCTGCAACGTTGCACGTTTGCAACATTCAATTCTGCGAGCGTTTTATTCTCGGGAAGCGGGTCTCAAACTCTTGCAGCCAGCATCGCGCTCGCGCCGTACACATGTACAGGTATGTGTTCGTGCGCGGAAATGGCTGTCGCATACGTTTTCCCGTGCATTTTTCTCGTGCACAATCTTCTTTCGAGACTGCTTGGATGTCAACACTGGAGGAGGAAGATACGAGTGAAAGGCGGGAGTAGCTACCATGACTCTGTACGATACTCAAGGCGCCTGTCCCTAGCGAAACAGCAGGTTAAGGACCATCTTCAGGCAGTTTTGACCCTGCTGCCTCCTGGCAAGTGGTCGTGCACGCCGTGCTCCACGATACAACCGAAAATAATAGGTGCGGCGAAAGAGGGGGCAGAAGGTTAACCATGCGCTTCGACCAGCAGATAAGCCGCGAGGGCCGCTCTTCGTCGACGAGGGCGCGGGACGCGCACGCCCGAGTAGCCGACAAGAGAAAGCCGCGGAAGCAGCCGGCCGCGCTCAGCGGCGGCAAGCTCAACCTGGGGCTGGGCCAGGTCACCCCCGAACAAGTCTTTGAAACCCACCACCAGCAGCAGCCTCAGCAGCAGCAGCAGCAGCAGCAGCAGCAGCAGCAGCAGCAGCAGCAGCAGCACCTTCAGGTGTTTTTGCCTCGGCAGCAAGCAGAACAGGCACCACCCATCGTGCAGCCCTACGAGCCGCATGAGCTCCACCACGCGCACGCGCAAATTTCACAAAGTCAGAAGCAGCCATTCTCGCAGCTGCAGGGCAACGTGATGCACACCAACCATGCAGCCAGCGCCGCACCCCGCAAGAAGCAGCCAGTGGCTGGCCGCGCGCTGGCGGCGGCTGGCGTGAAGCCGCCCGCGAACGCACCCACTACACACACCGCACACGCTAGGTCGAGAAGCGCCCAAAGCGCCGCTGTCCGTAGCAGGTCGACGCCTGCGGCAGCGCACCACCGGCCGGCGCACCACCAACAGCACCAGGAGCAGCACCGCCAGCGCTACCCGCCGCCCGACGCCAGCGACCAGAGGCTCGCCCACTACCACCTGCTCCACGCGCAGATGCAGCACCAGCAGCAAGCGTACGAGCACGACCCGCCCCCGATGCTCCGCCCCGCGCCTCAGCAGCCGCAAAGCAGAGCATCGGCTTCCGAGCAGCAGCAGCAGCAGCAGCAGTACCAAGCTCCCTTCCGGCAGCAGCAGCAGCAGCACCAGGTCCAGCGGCCTGCGCGGTCTCTCGACAACCTGTCGATGGCGTCGTTCACGACGTACTCCGGGATGCCGAAGGACGCGTTGAACTTCTCGCTCGACACGCTCGACCAAGACGCGACCACGACTCTGTCCGTGCCGCGGTCCCAGCAGCCGTCGCCCGCCCGCAAGGCACCCCACGCATACCAGCACCCCGCCGAGCTGCAACAGCAGCAGCAGCAGCAGCTGCAGCTGCAGCAGCATTTGGACGCAGCCCCGCAGCTGAAGTGCGGCAGCGTCGCGCCCGGGGCGAAGCTTCCGCCCGCCGGGCCGTCGGCGAACCAGGCCGGCAAGGCGGCGCGGCGGAGCTCGAGCGCCGGCGCGGCCGGCAGCAGGTCGCCCAACCTGCAGCTCGCGGCCCGCCACATCCCCGCGTACCCAGACGCCCCGCCTCCAGCGTCAGAGCTGCCCCACCGATCCCAGCTGCAGCAGCACCAGCAACAGCAGCAGCAGCAGCAGCACCAGCAGCAGCAGCACCAGCAGCAGCAGCAGCAGCGCCGCAGCGGCTCTTCGTATCCGACGCCCGAACCGCACACGTACAGGGAGACGCCCCCGAAGTGCGTTCGGCGTGCGGAGTCGCCGCAGTCCCGAAACTGCCACGAGCAGCCGTCCAAAGCATGCGACGAATTCACCAGCCGCGATACAATAATCGCGGCGGCGTCGCCTTCGCGCGTCGCGTCATCGTCATGGTGCACGCCAGACCGGCACAACCCCTTCGCGACACCGTCCGGACCGAAGCCCGGCGACGTGCCGAGCGTCGACTGCGCGTGGCTGCGCCTGCTGCACGCCGCGCGAGCCGACTTCTCGGGAGAAGAGCTGTCGATGCTCTTCTGGGACACGCTTTCGAAGCTGGTCTCGTTCTACGGCATCACCGAGCCGATGGAGGTCGCCCGCATCGAGCTCACGTGGAAGGAAATCCAGGCCGCCCGCTCCGGCAGCGAGCTGCCGCCGGCCGCGAAAGATGCAGCGCCAGCGGTGGTGGTGGTGGGGGGGGGGCGGAGACGCGGGTCGCTGCAGGAAACCCCGACCCGGCTCCAGACCGCGCAGCCGGCGCCCGCCCAACGGTCGGCCTCGCAGAGTGCGAAGCCGAAGAAGTTCAGTCTTGCAAAGGTGTGCTTCGCCACTCGCAAACGGATCCGCACTCCGCACACACGCGACAATACCGGACCTGGAAGTGACCAGCTTGACCCCATCCTCATCATCGTTGACTCCCAACAGACGATGTCGTAAAGTAACACATTCGCCCATGAACAGCGCTTGACTGCCTTCATGACACCCAGCTCTCTCTCACTGCTTGCCTTTCATCATCGTTGTTTGGCTACAGGAGGCGAGCCAGACGGCGTCTGTGCGGGACAAAGCCCGGCGTAGCTCGTTACACAGGGAGGGCTTGCCTTCAGGGGGTTATGCACTGCAGCGGTTGGGTGAGGTAACTAACCCAAAAAAAAAAAAATCGAAAATCAGGTGGGAGGTTGGGTTGATTTACACTACCTCGGATTGGGTTGGGCAGGAGTTTGGTGTTTGTAATCTTGGGTTGGGCAGAGGTTTTGGGTGTCTGTAGTGGGAATTATTTCTCCTATTTTGGCTGTGCCACTGAAGAGGGGCGAGACCTTTCATCAGAACAATCATCAGTAGGCTAGGTGTCTTCTGGAGGACACGCTGCAGAAGGTCCTGCCTTAGCCAGGACATCAGATTCTGAGGCACCATGTACCATACCGTCACCCAGGGGGCGGTGCCCCCTGGACCCCCCATAAACTATCTACAAGATTTCGAATTTTCGCCTGTTACCAGGCATCAGTTTCTGTTACAGGTTCCGAACAAGACAGAATCTGAAGTGCCATGTACCGTACCGTCTCCCGGGGGGCGGTGCCCCCCGGACCCCCCCTGCATTAAGACTCACCAGAGAAAATGGGCTTGGTGTCTAGTCTGAAGGAGAAAATGGGCTGCATAAGGTCCTGCTTGCCTTGCCCAAAAAAAAAAAAAAAAAAAAAAAAAAAAAAAAAAAGTGCAGATCATGTCCTGACGGCTGGCGATGAACGACATATTCTATGCTACGGACCCGAAGCCAACCTCACGCGCATCTTTGGACAGAGTGAGGTAACGTACAGACAAGTATTGGATGAATTTGCAGCCCGCAACACAGCAGTCATACTGTCTGTTTGCGCGCGAGTCCGCTATCAGGAGCCCAGCGGAAAAGCAACAGAATGGGCCACTTGGCTAATGCACGAGATCAAGTCTAGCTCGAAGATACGATAACACGGAACATTTTCTTTTGGGAACCCCACCGATCACCACGAACCCCACCGATCACCACAAGCACGCACTAAGCTGAACTTCACAAGCATCCAAAAGGTCGAAAGACACCAATCTGTACGTCCATTCGGATCGTCGGAAACACAAAGCATCCCGAAACTCCCGGAAAAAGGGTGGTGTCGGTCACAAACAGTCCAGGACATGGCTAGCCATTACTCATAATGATAGTGTACACCAAAGAAACAACCCACACCCAGATAGCTTGGGAACCCGTTTAGCAAAGGTCACCTACAGACCCCAAAACCCCCGGAGTTTCAAGCGAACCTGAACTCTAAAAGTCATCCCGAACATCACGAAGAAACCGACCGAAAAAGTTCGTCTAGGCTGAAAAATGGCCGAAAAAGACCGAACCCAGGAAAATGTCCCAATGTCCCCAGCATGACCAAACCCCCGGAGTCACAAAAGCCGTCCGACTGAGCTACACCCGCCTGTTCCGCCAACCTCGAATGCCCCTTGGACTCAAGACAAAATACAACCAACAGCCACAGCGCGCAACCTTCACGCCTACGCGTGGTCCAGATGAAGTGCATCGAAGTATGCGAAGCTGTTCGCCCGCCCAGCGGTCGTGGATGTAGTGTCTTTGCCCCAGTCAGCGACGCTCTTCTTGTTGTAACCGTTTGACGCTGCAGTTCTTTTCGACGGATCCTGCGCTGTCCACCGACGGGAGCTTCCGAAAAGAATAGCAGCGTCGACCTCTTTCCCCTTCGTGTATTAGACGAACCCAGTATTGCGAATACGTAGACGATAGATGTGTGCATTTTGCTTTCTCTCAGTCCAGCTCTCGCAAATAGTCTTTTACATATGCTCGTTGCTCGCAGAGTTCCGAATCCAGTGCTCCCCTCTTTGCCTTTGCTTTTTCCGGCGCTGCTCCAACTTCTTACGCTTGATCGGACGCACTGCGGTCCTCAAAAACTTTGAGTAGATGCAATACATGCAAGCCTACCCACTTGTGCCCCGAAAGCAGAAAAGTTAAGACGATGTTCGCTCCGGACACATGTAGACTCGTACTCAGCCGACATCGAGGATCAAAACGCCAAGGGCTCGCTACGAACACTTGGCTGCCACATTATATCCCTGTGATCACCGGCACCTGGCGCGAGCTCGACAGTGACGCGCTGCTGTCCTCAAACCTTTGAGTGTTAAACAGTATTAAACACAGTGTTGAACACACAATGTGCCACACAGTGCGACAGCCACACAGTGTGACAGCCACACAGTACACAGTGTGACAGCCACACAGTGTGACAGCCACACAGTGTGACAGTGTTAGTCCACACCATTCTATTACATCCGGTCTTTCTCTTGTGTCCAGCGTCCGAATAATTCACCAGGTCACCCCCCCCTGCGAGCACGCAGGAAAAGCAGCAATAAAAGAGGGCAACGATGGCACAGCCGCTGACGATCAAGGTCGCGACCGACCTGTACGGCGCCAAAGTGAACTACATGATCGACTTTTCGGCGCTGCCGACGCTGAGCGCGCTGAAGATGAAGGTGGAGTCGACGTTCACGAAGGAGTGCGAGGCCCGCCGCCCCGCGGACGCGCCGCTGGAGCTCTTCCGGATCGACCACATCCAGGTCTTCGACGGCGACACCGGCACCTGGCGCGAGCTCGACAGCAACGCGCTGCTTGCCCACGGCTGCCAGCTGTACATCTTCCAGCCGCCGTCGAACTGGCACAACGACATGCAGTCCGGTCTCCCGCCGGCAGTGCGACCCCCTTTGCACATGTCGGTGGAGCGGGTCTCACCCCCTCCGTTGTCTGGTTACCACGCGTCTCCCAATCGACACACTGCTCCGGTGGTCCCAGCGCACGCGTCTGTCACGCGGATAGCGTACTCTCCGTTGGTCCCGAGTCCGTTGGCGGTGCACGACCATCACCTCAATGCCGGGTTGGCTCATGCCCACGCCGCTCATGCTGCCCATGCCGCCCAGGTGGAGAACGGGCACGCGATGGCCCACGCGGCGGCGATGGCCGAGCAGGAGATGGCGGCGCAGGGCCACCAGCTGCACCTGCAGGAAGCCAAGGCCGCGGAGGCGGCGCACCACGCCGGCATCATCGCCGCGCAGCTGTCGGAGCTGCAGCGGGGAACCGTCGCAGCCAAGGAAGGCTTCGCGCACGCGGCCGCCAACGTCGACGCCGCGAAGAGCAGCGAGCGGGCGTCCCAAGCAGAGCACATGAAGCAGCTGGACCTCGTCCGGTCCGCCGACGCGAAAGTGCACGTCGCCGAATCCGAGCTTATGGCCGCAGGCATGCGACCGTTACTGACAGGGTGTATTCTAGTACGGTCCAACGGCGCCCACCGGACCAGAAAAAAATGAGAGTCAACTAAGGGGTCCGAGGGGTCCAACTACTTTCCAAATTGCAGCTCTCAGAAACCCTGTGTCCCACTCCTGCAATGATCATGTGTCTGTACGGGAACTCCACCTTACACGGTCATGCAATTGCGCTTGACAGGGGAAGAGCTGGACTTCATCTTAAACCGCGGGAATGTATGAGTAAGTGAGTCCATCAGTATGGAAGAAGAAGAAGAAGAAGAAGAAGAAAAAGGCCGCTCCTGGTCCAGGAACGTGACGGTCAACCACAGCTTGCAAAGCTTGAGTCGGAGGCAGCACAGTGCCACAACCCCGTTCGCTCTGCTCTGTGGCTGACCGTCTCGACGAGCTTGTGTTCAGCGCAAGCACCAAGCCCCAAGGTGCGCCAAGCCTTGATGCTTTAGTTGGGAAATCGGTAGCCACTTGCCCGTGGCTCTGCAGTACCGCCGAACACGTGAAGCTTGGCCCCCGTATAGCAGGCTTTCCCTGGTACCCATCTTGCCATCTGCAGGAGCGTGAGCGGTTGTGTGATGGAGCGAGAGGCCCTGTTTCACAGTACATCATTAGTCGGTTAATATTAATCTTCTAAGACTAGCGTCTTAGCCGGGCCCCTCAAAACCGAAAATCCAGAATCCTAGAATAGACCCTGTAAGCCGAACAGAAAAAAAAAGATGCAACAAAAAGCCAATCATTCCGGATTTCCAGTTCCATATTCCGCCGAGTGCCGGATGGGGAAGCTGGCAACCTCCCACGCTCTATCCGCCCCGCGAAGGATCCCGCCCTTCAGAGAGGAGTCACAGGACCCAAAAGCAGCGTGTCGGAAACTCAAAGCCGACTGGTGAAAGTGGCAGGTGGGCTTCGATTCAGCCGTTACCTACTTAACCCTAATCCGACAGGCACCCACAGATTGATTCTGGGGTTTCTGTGAAATCGGCAGCACGGGCATACCTTGGGTCGATTTTCTAACCGTCATAGGTGACGAATTTCCGGCCTCCGAGAGCGGCAATGGAAAACCGCGTCACAAACCGTTCCGTTCCATATTGTTTTCGATTTTTTTTTTTTTTGATACTGCACTGTAGGAAATGCTTGAGGAAACTGCCAGTCGCGATGGATCAAAGGAGGTAAATGTGCTGTAGCCCACACGAAACACAAGCTGGTTTTAGTGGCTGGCGTGAGCGTTCAACGAAAAAGACCCACTTTGTAGTTGTATTGTTTTCTCCCCCTCTAGCCTCCTTCGAAATGAGCACAAGGCAGTCCCTCGAGTATTCTGGCGCCCCCGGCGCACATCCCAAGCACCAACGGAACAAAAAACCGATTGCACCGGACATACATGTCCGCCTCGTCGGAATAGGGTTAACGCCCCGAACTTAAACACCCACGCACAGACACGCGACTCGGCGAGATCGCGCGGCTCATCCGAGACCACCGCATGGCGGCGGACGCCCTGCGTGACAAGCACATGAAGGCAGTCATCGACGCCGAAACAGCAACCCACCGGCTGTTCCAAGCCGAAGAAGCTGTCGGCGCGGCGTCGACCGCCGTCGAAGACTGCGAGCGGGCCATCGCGACCGCGACGCACGAGCACGAAACGGCGGTCGAGAAGGTCGCTGCCGCGGAGGAGGCCATCGCCGAAACGAAGGAAGCCAGCAAGCTGCGGAAGCTCGATGTCGACGGTGCGCTGACGGCCATCCACGCCGCGAAGGAGGTCGAGCAGCTGAAGCGCCACGAGCAGGGCGAGACCCAGCGGCAGGTCGGCGTCGCGCAGGTGCGGGTTATGGCGCAGGAGGAGGAGGCCGTCAAAACCGAGCTCCGCCTCAAGGAAGTCGAAGGCCTGTACAAAATGCAGGAGCTCGAAGTCGAGCGCCACCGCGAACTGTGCGACCGCAGCAAAAACGACCTGCAGGCCGCGAAGGACCGCGAGGAAGAAGCCGGAAACGCTGCCCTCGAAGCCCAGCGAGCCGTGCACAGGGCCGAGGACGACCTCATGGCCGCCGAGGTTGAGTACGAAAAGGCGCTTTCCGCCGAACGTGAAGCGCAGGCGCAGCTGCTCATGGCCAACGCCGAAGTGGAGCGGACGAAGGCGTCGGTGGCCGCGCGGGAGCACGCGTTGGACCGCATAAAGGAGAGGCTCAACCACTTGAAGCGCGCCTTCGACGAGGCGAAGGCGGCGTCGACGACGGCGGACGCCCGCAAAACGGCGCTCGTCGCCGACATGGAAGCAGCGGAGAAGCGGCTCGAGGAGCTGGAGCGACTGTACCACGAGCAGGTCCTCGCCGTCGAGAAGGGTCGTATCGACGCCGCGGAAGCCAGGCAGCTGCTGGCTGAAAAAGCGGCGCGGGAGCGCGAAACGCACGCGCAGGTGCAAGTTGCCAGCAACATGGTCGTCGCCGCACAGGACAACCTCATGCGCAAGCAGCACGAGCTGGCGACTAGCCACAACATCGAGAGCGAACTTGCCGGCGCGAAGCTGGCGGCGGACGGGGAGAGGGCCGTGCAGGAAACGCTGCGCGCGGTCTCCGAAAAGCAGCTGACCGACCTGCGGGAGCACTCCATCCGCCGGGCCGTCGAAGAAGACGCGATCCGAACCGCGGACATGCAGTCGCACATCGCCCGCTCTATCCAAGCCGAGAACTACGAAGCGGCTGCACGCCGGCTGGCCCTCGAACACGAACTCGCTCGTACCCCGCTGAGAGGTCCGTCGGCTTCGTACATTGGCACCGCATAGAAGCGAGAGACCTGTTGCCGCCTCTCTCTTTCTCTTGTATTCCGAGAAGTCTGTCGGCTGCATACACTGGCACCGCATAGAAGCGGGAGATTTGTTGCCACCTCTCTCCTTTCTTGTATTCTTAGAGGTCCATCGGCTTCATACATTGGCACTGCGTAAAAGCGAGAGACTTGTTGCCATCTCTCTCCTTTCTTGTATCCTCTCTGCACTTGAGCCCTGCCGCCTGACCTCCTACATTCTTTACACGCTCATGGTGCACACCCACACCGATCGTATGGCGTTCTGACGGTGCATGGCTTTCGTGATGCGAGGGCTGCAGAACAGAACAGACCGAACAAACCTGTTGTCCGATGCAGCAGTCCACCTCATAATCTGCAAACCCTCAAAAAGTCGAGAAGTTTTCATGAATAAAGTGCTTATGCCCCTGTCAAAGGGCTTGGGATGGGGCAAAACGCGGTTGTGTGCGCATCCGCAAGGAACCTCCGTTGTATAGTTCAGCCTGTGCAGGGTTGCTTGCCGGCTTTCTGAAGCCTGGCTTGATGACTGGAAATCGATACCTGGCCCGTTGAGCCTCATGATACTTTCTCGGTCAACAACATTCGAGGCCGCAAGTTTGACTACACTGTACAAGATCCACTTCAGATCATCGCGTCCACCGCTGTGGCGCTGTAGTCAGCATGTATTTGTTTTCCCTCCCTTGTTATTCTGTTGTTGATTGTCATTCTTCTCCCTTACTGTTCTTACCAGTGTAGATTCCGCAGTTGTTGACATGTTCCTCGCTATCTCTGGTTCTCTTCGTTTTTTTCTTCTTTGTCGGCAACGTGGTACTGCACTCCAAGCTCACGAAGCAGCAGAGCTCCTGGTAGCAGCGGGTGATTAACCTGAAGCTCGAACCGGTGTTTGTAGTAATGCTGCCAATATAGCCCGGACAAACTACTTGGACACAGTTTGGCGTTCCCTGGATAGAGGTGTTTCCTGCACAGTGCGGATGACTTCTCGGATTGATGGACCGCGCTAACACATTCTCTGCACAGTGCGGATGACTTCTCGGATTGATGGACCGCGCTAACACATTCTCTGCACAGTGAGGTCCAGCCTCAGAAGCTGGCAAAGAGGGGTGTGCCCGAGTCACACCCGAAAAGCGGGTGTGCTACAACCGAAACGTGTGTAAATCCACCCGAAAAGCGGGTGTGCTACAACCGAAACGTGTGTAAATCCACCCGAAAAGCGGGTGTGCTACAACCGAAACGTGTGTAAATCCACCCGTGGACTCCACCGTGTGAGCAAAATGCGAAAATGCGGAGCAAGAAAAAGCCCAAACAGACAGACAGTTGCCGAAGAAGTGGAGATGTTCGAAGTTGGGAGTTGACCGCTTTGCATTGAGTGCCTGGGCCCAGTCCAGGAGTACAGTCAAGTAACCGTGTGCATTTGACGAGGGGTCCCGATTTCGCATTGTTGCACACCTGAAAACACATTTGCTGAACAGAGAATCAAAAGAAAAAAAGGAGGGAAAGAACAGCAGGACACGTATCGTTAAAGTATGTACAATTGCACAGTTGGAAACACTCAGTGCGAGGCACTGTTCCAGGAATATGATGTTCTTGCAGCGAGGAAGCAGGTCTCCGAGAGCGCCTACGACACGTTCTGGATCCTGCTCGCAACGATTCTCGTCTTCCTGATGCAGTCGGGATTTGCGATGCTTGAAGCAGGGACCGTGCGCCGAATGAACGTTTCGAACATTCTGTTCAAAAACGCGTTCGACCCGGTGATTGCCGCGCTGACCTGGTGGATCTGCGGCTACGCCTTCGCCTTCGGCATTGACGAGGACGGCGTCGGGGGCGGGACGCTGAACGCCTTCATCGGCAACGGCGACTTCTTCTTCACCAGCGACGGACACGTGGAAGGCAACTACATCCTTTTCCTGTTCCAGTGGGCCTTCTGCGCCACGGCCGCCACCATTGTGTCCGGCGCCATCGCGGAACGGTGCTACATCGTCGCGTACTTCGCATACAGCACCCTGCTGTGCTCTCTGGTGTACCCGATCGTGGTGCACTGGGTGTGGAGCACTGAGGGGTGGCTGTCACCCTTCAACTCCAGATTCGACCGCTTGAACCACGGAATGATCGACTTCGCTGGTTCCGGAGTTGTGCACATGCTTGGCGGCTTCTCGGCATTGGCCGGTGCCTTCGTCGTAGGCCCGCGCCTGGGCTGGGTCGACAACAAGGAGAAGCTCGCCGCCGCAACCACGGTTGAGGAACGCCGCCAGGCTGAAGCTGTGTTCGCTCCTCACGACAAGACGTTGATGGCCCTGGGCACGCTCATCCTGTGGTTCGGCTGGTTCGGTTTCAACTGCGGCTCGACGGTGGCTCTTTCGGGGGGTATGGCTGAGGTTGCAGGAAAGGTTGGTATCAACACTGTCCTCGGCGCTGCTGGTGGTGGCCTTGGCATTATGCTTATCACGGTCATCACCGATCCCGAGCACCGTCTGCTTCTCGACCCCGTCTTCAACGGTATCCTGGGCGGTCTCGTTTCGGTCACAGCCCCGTGCGCGACGGTTGACCCGTGGGCTGCCGTTGTGATTGGTCTTCTTGGTTCTGGCGTCTACTTCTGCTCCGCTAACCTTGTGACCAAGCTGAACATCGACGATGTCCTAGATGCCGCTGCCGTTCATGGGTTCTGCGGCTACTGGGGCATCATTGCGGCCGGAATCTTCTCAACGAAGTCCAACTTGGCGAAGGTGTACGGAGCTGAAGGCGATGTCTTGGACGACATGGCGGGATTCCTGTACGGCGGCAACGGCAAGCAGTTTGGCACCCAGCTTTTGGGGGGCCTGGTCATTTTCGTTTGGGCCTTCACGCTCTCCTTCCTCCTCTTCTTCGGCCTCAAGCTCGCAGGACACCTGAGAGTGCCGGAATGGACAGAAATGTTCGGCCTCGACAGCGAAGAACACGGAGCAGAGGCTTTCTCGAAGTCCTTCCACTGGGCCGGCCAGGTCGAGATGAAGGAACGCGTCAAGGAACAGCCAGCGCCACTGACTCCTCCCCAAGCTGAAGCTGACGCTGAAGCTACAGCTGAACCCGATGCCGAAGCTGAGAAATGATTCGGCCCGCGTCGACAGTAGACAGTCTTTCCCCCAAGTGTGTCTTCTAAGAAACCGCACAGCAAGAAAACACAGCGCACCAGAAGTAACCAGGAAACCCCCAACATTAAACAGTTCAAAAAAAAAAAAAAAAAAAAAAAAAAACAATCATTTCGCATTTCTCTTTTTCCAACGTAGTTGGGCAACTTCTGCGGAAGCTTACTCTGGGAACTAGTTTGCATGCTCTATTCATTCATACCACACATCGTGATGCCAAATTAGAAATATGCATTACAGTTGAGACGAAAACCTTAGATGGTTGTGTGCAATTGTTTGGGCAGAGAAGCAAAGCTAATTCCCCGAAAAACTCCGCGAAGGAAAAAAGGCAAATGTCAAGGGACGACCTCAACAGTTCGCAAGGCGTGGTTCGTTGCGTGTACTGCCGAGGCTCTGAAACCCTGCCCAGCCTTTTTTTTTTTTTTTTTTGTTTCACTGAGGAAACACTCGAAGCGGCGAGGCACTGCGCTGTAGCAAACGCAGGTAGGACCGGTCCACTGCTGCATCAAGACCGCCCATCACAGGGTATAGTGTGAGGCCTCTAACCTCCCATTTCCCAGAGGGCGATTCTGCCGTGCTCTTGTAGCATGGGTGCCTGGCCAACAAGACTCGCACCTCCTGGACGCGAGCACATACTATTCCAAGCCGTCTTGCATCCCCCGTAGCTACCTTTTTGTAGTACACGTCTTACCTTCGAGTATTTCTTCGTTTTTTTTGTGTTCCAATTGAACATGCCCCACGTTTTGTTGCCTATTTCCGAGCATCTTTTCCTTTTTCTTTTGGGGTTTTTGCCGCTTCAGGCATACTCTGCGAAAAGGGAAAAAGAGAAAAGATAGAAGACAAAGCGAGCGGGAGTTTCTTTTTCATGCTGTTTCGCACAGAACACCAAGTTCTGTGGGAAGTCCAACGCAGCCGTCCACCAAGAGATTCTCACACAGGGTTCTCTAACTGGTCGTGCAGACACGGCATCAGCAGCGCCAAGGGCGAGGGTTGCCAACCGATTCTCGGCTCCTTTTCCCACAAAAGCTTCACACCACCGAGGTAGGACGGTGGGAATTACTCTCGGCGAATGGTCACAGTCCGGCGTTTCCCCCGTGCTGCTGACCCCGAGGCGTTGCACGTGGCCGAACAACAGCCGATGTTTGTGCACGTAAGACTGCACCCATACATCCGATGCGCCTGTGGTAAACACACAGGCTCCCTCTCTTTCCCAGCCGCCCAGCCACGAAGCGGGCAAGGAGACCACTAGTGCGGGGTGCCGCTGGACTTGCCAATACGTAGAACGAGAAGTAGCTCGTCATGGTATCGGATGCCCACGCCAAGCTCCCTAAGCACCCTCTCTGGTCAACAGCAGGCCTTCAGCTGGCGCTCAAACGATAACAAGGCAATTCAAGTGTTTTCCTGAAAAAAAAAAAAAAAAAAAAAAGCGAACCCGCTGGCAAAAGAAAGTTTTGCTGTGTTCCGTACCCAGTCCCCTCCATCCCCTGCACCCACCCCCGCCCCCTCCTTCACTTGTCCCATGCTTCTGAATTTCGCTGTCACGAACATGTGCGTTGGAACACCTCCAAACACACGAGTCGAATTTCCCGGATTTGTGATAGCAAGGCAGCTCGTAAGGAGCGCCGACACAAGGAATCCACCTCACTGATAAGGCAGGCCTTTCTGGAAGTTCTTGATCAGGAGCCTGGCCCCAGTCATATGGTTTTCATTATCTTTTTCCCAGTGCTCTTGCTCACTGACCAATCCCATCTTTTGTCGTTTTTCCTCATATCCCATACTTGCTTAGCATTTCTTTTATCAGAAGTGCATCCCACTTCGTGCAACTGAACATTGTAACTCCAGTCTTGAAACTACTCGGGGTAGCGACTCTTCAATATTAGCTGACTCACTACCAGATTCAATCGAAATAGCACTCTTCAGGCACCCTGCAGATTCAGCGATCCTGGACAGTGCCAGTGCACAACCCACCCACCTCCTGAGAAGAGCCTTCCTCACTGTCTCACCTCGATTCCGCTTTTTGTTTCTCCCAGGCAAGCTTTCCCAGCTTAACTGGCTGAGCAAAAAATGACTCGTGAGAGTGTTCCAATGAAGCCAACCTCTCCATCTGCTAGAAAGCGAGGTTTGCGTTGTCGTCTAGCGATCCCACCCCCCACGCCCCCACCCTCTGTTTACAACCCCTCGACGAGACCGACATCCAGCATCAGATGGTGTTCACATGTCCGCCGAAAAAGAACAGAGTTCTTCTCAACCCTCCCCCCGTTTTCCCCACCCGTCACCTTACCTCTCCTTTTTTATCTTCTAGTTCTTTTTTCTTCTTCTTTTTTTTTTTTTTTTGCCCCCTCGCAACTTTTGCTTTACCACAGCATTGAAAGCGGAGCAGCGACTTGAATATCCTTGGGGAATATGCCGTGCGAAACCGAACACTCGCGATCAACGGGAAGCTTGCGACCACCTAGCATCGCATGTTTGCCAAAGTCAGTCCCCACAGATAGGGAACAGTAGCTTGCGGGCAACCCAACAACTTTAAACAAGGAGAACCCTGGGCATGGATTCGACACAATCGTCCGTTTGGGCCGGGAAAATAATTGCAAGCAAGGTTTAGCAAGGAAACCATGTGCCAAGCCGTGGCAACGAGCAACGAAGAGTTCTGTATGGAAACCCGCACAGCAAAGAACGAATTAAGAAGCGCGAGCCAGCCAACCGGGCTACCAACAGAACACGGAGCAAAGGCGCATTCCAGGGGAGGCCAGGAGAACCCTGGGCATGGATTCGACACAATCGTCCGTTTGGGCCGGGAAAATAATAAGGTTTAGCAAGGAAACCATGTGCCAAGCAGTGGCAACGAGCAACGAAGAGTCCTGTATGGAAACCCGCACAGCAAAGAACGAATTAAGAAGCGCGAGCCAGCCAACCGGGCTACCAACAGAACACGGGGCAAAGGCGCATTCCAGGGGAGGCCATGATGCGTGGTTCGCACTGAGGACTCACCAACGTCCCGGCGTCAAAGTTCATTCTTTTGGTTTCCTGGCCCTAGGCGCCGTAGCTGGCTGCTCTAATGCAACTCATGCGTGTCCCGGCCAGCATCCTTTGCCACAAGCTCTGCGGAGCTGGACAGCATGGCAAAGCTGAGCTAGAAGGGAAGGACTTACTTTGGCGACATGGGTTCTCTGTTGTGGAAGGACCATTCTTGTGGCGATAGACGACAGGTCCCCAGTTTTGCGCTTTACCGAGTCAATTGTGTAGAGAAGTTGTAGCCTTTGGATTGACAGCAATGGAGCCTGCGTTTTTATGCAGAAAGCATATTCCTTCGCGGAGAGCACTCCGAAGAAGTACCAAGAAATACCTGTCAGGGAACAACAAGAGGAAGGATGGCGTATGCGACACTCCCAACGGAGGCGCTGGTGGAGGAGTTGGACAAGTTGAAAGAGCGGGTGAGGTACCGGGACCAGAAGATGCAGAAGCGGCTGCGGCACCCGATGGTCCATGCGCACCCGAGTCAGTTCTGGCCCATCGTGGCAGAAGCATACAACTTGGGGTTCACCAACCACGCGTTGTACTTCCGGTGGTATGACTGGATCACAGGACCCATGGCAGGCGCTGTGGCAGGTGTCATTGTCTTCGAGGCGCCGATGCGGTGGTACTACCCGCACAACTACTGGATGAAGGGCTTGTACTGGCGCAAATGGCCATGGGTGGCCGGGTTCACCGTGTTGGCCTATTTGAACAAGGCTAACATGGTGGAGTGCCGCATGTTCGGGCTTGATGAAAACGACGACGAGATCGCGAAATACGGACCGATGTACCCAGAGGAGATTGAAGAAGCGGCTGCGCGCAAGAAGCGGTACGAACAGGAGTACATCCGCATCAAAGAAGGCCTCTTCGACGCTGGGCAGATTACAGAACGCATTGACACCATTCAGTCGTACTTCTACGACTCCGCGGCCCCGGGCCTCTCCGGCTACTTCTCTGAGCAGATGGTATGCGCTCCTGCCGATCTCTTTGGCCATGCACAGTGGCTATCTCAGCTTGGTCATCGGTTATACCCGTCGCCACAATGCAATGTTGTGACAAGTATTAAATGGTGTTCAGTCACCAGACGGAAATTGAAACTCTGGTAGAGGAATCCGTTAGTATTTCGTAGGAGGGTTCCCTTACAGCCGTCAAATTGATGTGACATGTCGTCCCATCTTCTTTGCTAGAAGCCATCTCAGCTGCATTGTCTCATGCCAAGTAAGCGTAATTTTTGGATGTGCTTTTAGTGTTTCTTTCTAGAGTCTCGGAGAACTGTGTGCGTGCCCTGCCAGTAATTTCGAGCCTCCACAACAAGAGCTGCACCAAGAGTCGAGCGGCCCCATGTGGCTTCTGCACACTTCTGCCACATCCTTTCTCCATGAACACCGAACTCGAAGCCCCAATCACTTCACACAGAACAAGAAGAAGCTGATGGATGCAGAGAGGGAGAGGATGAAGACACAGAACGCATCCAGTGCATAAGTTAAGGCCTTTCGTTGTCCCGTCTGCGAAATGAATTACCTGCTTTCAAAGCATGGTAACCTGCCATCGGCTATGTCGAGTTGAGCATTAACAGTCAACTGATGACGATTTGGTCTCACATCGCAGTCCTGTCTGCGCTTGCTCACTGTGAAGATTTGCTTCCTGTGTCTGTGGATTGAACGGTCAAAACACGGAGCTTGTTCGGCTTTCGAGCTTTCATGCAGAGTCTGAAGCATGCACAAATGCCAGGATGTCTCATAGCGATGCACGCCGCGATCTTGACACGCACGTGCACAACCACCACAACTTGGTCAAATCGACCCCCCTCATTTTCCTGCAGCTTCACCATCTTGTTCACAGGAAGAAGGGAACCTCACAAAATGCACACCTTGGCACTCACCAACGGGTCACCATCACCAGCATGGCGGGTTGCTGGATGACGTGAGTGAGTCGTCACCTCCGAGTGAGCACCTTTTGCTTTCCGCAAAGGGGTCCCAGCATGCACACTCAGTACCGGAGCACCCATTTCGAATAAGCGAAATGCGTGTTGCTGCCGTTTTACAACCGCGATAAACGATTCCTTTGTGCTCTGTTATGTGATCTTTTTACTTCAATTTTTCCTTTTCACCGTTTCATCTTCTTGCTGTGTTTGGAACGAAATATGGGGTCAGTCAGCATCCAAAAAATTGTCTGGCCCAACACAATTCCGGTCTTTGGCACACCAAGTTCGACCTTCGACCAATAATTCCAAGATTTGTGCAATCTGTCGTTCTGTCGTTCCTATGCTTTCCTGAACACAGCAACCTTTCTGCTTCCTTTTTCTATACAGGGCTAATTCTATTCGTTGGAGTTCGTAGGTTTCCGGGCAAAGAGCTCACACACTTACAAGAATAACCCATACCTAGATACATTGCACTTTGTTTCCCCTAGCGTTTCATGGTAACGAACGTGTTGTCCTTCTTAAAAGGACACAGTCGGCAGCAAATCGTGTTGTAGCTAGCTTCAAGTAGGGTTTACTGTATGCAGCACGGTTCGTTTAAGTGTATGCAACCTGTGGCTGGGCTTGTGCAGCACCTCTGAGCATTCTCCATTTAATTAGAATTAGCCCTGCTTCTATACGTGCCTGGTGGCGTGGCGAGTACACGCGGCCATCTAGCTGGGGATCTTCTTTTGATTTCTTTTGTTCAGGTTAGCTTCTGCTTAATGTTTTCCGTTCCTATTAGTTCCATGAGCGCTCCCAAGATCTGGCTTGGAGATGAACGAGCAGAACCACCAGAAAATGCCGGGCAGGGAAGCTTGAGACCTTCCCCGCCACTCCAAGTCAAAGAAGAATGCCCATCTGCCGCTAACCTCACGGGTTCCAGTGCAAACGTTTGCTTACACCGAGATCTCTAAAAAGCAGGCACTTGTGTTCCTTCTGCCACAGAAGCAAGAGGGGCCGGGTTTGGGTGTGGGTGTGTGGGGTGGCACGCAATGGCCAGCATCCAGCACCATCTGACAGAGGAAGAGCTGGCAGAGTTCAAAGAGATCTTCGACCTCGTCGACGAGGATCATGGAGGGAGCATCTCGAAGGATGAGCTCAGAAAGCTGATGGAAACACTTCGTCTCAAACCTACCGACGAAGAATTGGACGCAATGATGCGAGAAGTAGATGCAGATGGCAGCGGCGACATCGACTTCAACGAGTTCGTGACAGTCATGAGCCGCCGAGTGCAGGCAGACTACACCCCGGAGCAGCTGAAATCCGCGTTCAAAGTTTTTGAAACAGACAACGTGCCCCCAGGATATGTGTCAACAGAGGTTCTGGAGCACGCACTGACCACATATGGCAGCGAGAAGCTTTCCCCTGATGAAGCTGCAGAGCTCCTTGCCACTGTCGACCCTGAAAACACGGGTGTGTCCATTTTCTCGCCACAACCCCCTTTTTTCGTTCGACGAAGGAAGGATGCAAGGAACAATGAAACCAGAAAGTTGTGATAGCACCGGAACAGAACCGAAAGCCCTCACCCGAAGGACCCACTGAAGAGCTCTAACTTTGGATTGTTCTGCGTTCACGAGCGAACCCCGAGACGAAAAACGAGATGCACACAATACCGCGGCGAAAAAGAATAAAATGGACTAGTCCCTCAAGGTTTCATACCGGAGTTGATGCCACACGAAAGTCGATTAGAGAACTTCACACAGCCTTCAGGGTGTGGTTGGTTCAAAGAAAAATTCAAGTTTTCCCACCCTCCCTAACCCCCTGGTCCTCACCCCAAGCTCGTTTCCCCGGGTTAAGGCAGTCACTCAACATTCCCTTGCACTAGTGCTATCAGTTACAAAGACGTGTTCTTACTTTCCCTTTCTTCTAGGCAGTTCTCGTCAGACAATACGAAGAGCAGAAACTCCCTGTGACCCTTTCCCTTTACCCCTTTACATGCAACACCCGACAAATCTGTCGGAGTAAATCGGGGGTTACAAAACCCCCGCTTTTGAAAATCGGGGGAAATCGGGGACCCATTTGCATGATTACCAATTGAAACAAAATAAATAGGCGTGTCCAGCAACACTAGCATAACTTATTTTTAGGGAAAACGACAAAGTGGATTCTATATAACTGCATTACGACAAAGTGGATTATAATCCACTTTGTCGCCAATCCACTTTGTCACCAAATCCACTTTGTCGCCTAATCCACTTTGTCACCTAATCCACTTTGTCGCCTAATCCACTTTGTCACCTAATCCACTTTGTTGCCTAATCCACTTTGTCACCTAATCCACTTTGTCGCCTAATCCACTTTGTCGCCTAATCCACTTTGTCGCCTAATCCACTTTGTCGCCTAATCCACTTTGTCGCCTAATCCACTTTGTCGCCTAATCCACTTTGTCACCTAATCCACTTTTGTCGCCTAATCCACTTTGTCACCTAATCCACTTTGTCGCCTAATCCACTTTGTCGCCTAATCCACTTTGTCGCCTAATCCACTTTTGTCGCCTAATCCACTTTTGTCGCCTAATCCACTTTTGTCGCCTAATCCACTTTGTCGCCTAATCCACTTTGTCGCCTAATCCACTTTGTCGCCTAATCCACTTTGTCGCCTAATCCACTTTGTCGCCTAATCCACTTTGTCGCCTAATCCACTTTGTCGCCTAATCCACTTTGTCGCCTAATCCACTTTGTCGCCTAATCCACTTTGTCACCTAATCCACTTTGTCACCTAATCCACTTTGTCGCCTAATCCACTTTGTCGCCTAATCCACTTTGTCGCCTAATCCACTTTGTCACCTAATCCACTTTGTCGCCTAATCCACATGCGAACGATGGGCATCCGATCGCGGTTTGCACAGAGCACAGCATGACGAAGTGCGGCGAGTGCAAGACGGCGGCGGCGTGTTGCCGCAGCGGGCATCATGCCTGCCGCACGCATGGCAGAAGGACCTGCCAAGAGTGCAAAAGGCTCCCTACGCTGACGCAGAGGCGACCGGCGGCATGTTGCAGCCGCGGCCACCACCAGTCCAACAAGCCGAACGTCCAGTCAACCCCCGGACGCAACAAGAAGAAGAGGCCCTCCTCACCCACCCAGGTGGGTGTACAGCGGGAAACGCCAGTAGGAAAGCGAGCGGCGCGAGCGCCGCTCGCGGCAACGAAAAAGGAGACGGCGACGACCGGACGGGCGACCAAGAGGCCGCCACCAACGCCAGGAACCAGCGAACGACCAGCGCTGAAGAAGAGGGTGCTCGGCACCCCGAAGGAAGGCCCGATCGCCGGCCGCAAGCGGAAGAAGACGAAGGCGACCACACCCGACTCAGGGGTGCATCGAAGGAAGAAGAAGGTACCGAGGGCAAGCAGCTCTCAGAAACGACCGGGGACCATGGGCACACCAATGCCCTCGAAAGTGGAAAACGGGCACTCCTGCCCGCCCTCGTACTCGCCGACTCAGTCTTTGGAATCGCAAGAAAGCCAAACCCCGCTAGCTCCACAAATGCTCGACCTTGACGACGCAATGGCAGGTGACGACGTCATCCGATAACCTGACTTTCAAGGCAGTGCATGCTAATCCATGTGGTTCATGTACTTAAAAGAACTCAATGCTAAACGAATCGCATTCTCGACGAGGCAGAGGCACCAGTCGACGCTCAGACTCCGAAGCGGAAATGCGCTGCTGCGATTTAGCAAGTCCGTCACGTGTCTGGGGGCCCTAGTCTCAACGGCGAAGAACAGAAAGGAGAGGTCCGACTCTAAGAGGGTAGAGAGGGCGGCAGCCCTAGCGGAGGGCCTCCGCCACGCGCCATTCCGGTACGAAAAGCGGGTCCGTATTGTGCTGTCGAATGTGTTGCCGGCAGCGCTATCGGGCTGCTCCTTCGCGCCGGTGTCAAAGGTGGCGATGAAGCGGTTGACGACGTCGGTGATGGGTCTGATCTGGGGTGGAGCAAACCCGAAGCGCGCGAGAGAAATGGTCCTGAACTTCCAGGAGAAGGGCCACCTGACGGACCCCGGTACGTGTTTAGCGTACCGGGTGACGACGGCGTTCTACGCGGCGTGCGAGAGGCTGCCGCGACTGCTACCTCTGATGGAGAGTATCCGGGGGCGGTACGCCGAGGGGGACCAACCCCTCGGCCCAGTCGGGCTGGCGATGAGGAGCATGGAGGAGTGTGGACACATATGGGAGCCTGGGCCCCTATCTCGCACGCTACGACGGAATGGTGCAGTGTTCGACCCGCTGGCCTCGTCGCCCTCGAAGAGGGGGCACGAAGTGAGGGCGGACCTGAGAACGAGGACGTGGGCCCGACTGATGGCGAGAAGGCCAGGATATCAGGGGCTGGAAAGAGCCGACTTGGAGCGCACGAATGCGTTCTGGAAGACGAGGGAATGTTCCGCGCACACGGCGAAGCTAATTCGAGTTGCGATTGCGGGGGGTGTGAACACGGCGGAGTTCACGTCGCGGATGAGGCAGGCTGGAGCTGAGCCGCAGGCGCCCAGCTGCAAGCACTGTGGGAGCGGCGTGATGGAGAACGAACAGCATATCTACTGGGACTGCGACGCATACTCACACATTCGCCGGCGGGAAGCACACGCCGGGCTGATGGCGGCCAACCGAACCGAGTGGCCCCGATGCACGCTGGAACATGGTGTGGTTGTACCGGGGAACGCCCACTTATCGAGGCGGCTCCAGGAGATGATGGCTGAAATCCTTGCGGAACGTGCAGGGCTCGAAGCACGTGGCTGGGTAGCCAGGAACCCCACGACCCCCTGGTCGAGAGCGGATGCGATGCCTGCCGAGAAATTTGACCACCCCTTTGCGCGGATTGCCCCGGCATGGACGTGGGAGCGAAACAAGACCTGGGGACTACCGACGTTTTATGCGTTGGTAGCGTGGCTGTCTGACATGCAGTGGACCGAGAGCGGGCAGGCGTCAATGCTAGAGCTTGCGATCGACTTTGAACTCTTCTCGGGCCTCAGCATGCCGCTGCACGGGAATGCGCCGAAGGGGGTGAGAGAACGGGGAAACGTCCTGCGCTGCATGATGAGCGCGTTGGACAAGCTGGCGGCACAGCAAGGGCTGGGAAGCTGCATGAGAGGGGAGAGGGTGTGCCCGACGACGTCGCTGTCGTTCATGGGCATCTCGGGGATATCGGGTGTACGGCCCAGGCCACGCTTTCGCGAGGCACACACGGGGACGATACTTGAGGAACAAGTGAAAGGAAGCGATGTAGGGACGCAGTGCCCGGCGTACCCTGACTGGACGATCGGGAGAGCGGCGAGGTGGGCCCTGCCTGCCCCACCACAACTGCACCCAGACCCCGTGCATATGCCGGGTGTCGATATAGAGAAGGCACTCGTCACGTGCGCGACCCATCACAAAGGGAAGTGTGAGGCGTGCAGAGCACTCGTCCGAAGGGACGTGCCCACGGTAGAGATGTGCTGCCGGCACCATCACCACGCGAACGATGGGCAGCCGATCGCGGTGTGCACAGAGCACAGCACGACGAA